>RJWM01005209.1:0-93881 GCA_004363535.1 Dasyprocta punctata | reverse complement strand
TCTGTTCATTTTGTAGGCCTTGGGCTGGCAGCCTGAGCATCTCTTTGGAAGATGACAGCATGCAGTGTAGCAAAAATGGGGGATTCTCTTCTGTCTTGTCTTCGAGGCCCAATATTGTTCTCGTTGTTTTGCTTTGTTCTGATTAATTTTTTTGGCCTTATTTTATACCCTGTTTTTATTGGTTTTATTATGTTGTTTCCCTCTCTCTCTCTCTCTCTCTCTCTCTCTCTCTCTCTTTTGTTTGATTTTGCTATACCTGTTGGAAAAGTCAACTATTCTGAAAATAACACCATATACTATAGTAGCTATTGTTTTCATAGTATCTTTCTTAGAAGTTCTGTACCAGTTCTACTGCTTTGTTTTGATTGACTTTGTTCTGTTATGTTTTGTTGGATTTTACTATCTTTAAAATAAAGTAAAAAATTTAAAAAAACAAAAATAAAACATTATGTTCCCATTTAAATGGTATGTCAGCTAAGATTTCTAACACTCAGGAAACTTATTTTGGATTACATATCTTTCACCCTAATCTGCACTCAGTTCCGATGGATTTTCAATGAAACTATTTTTCCTAAAATCACTGAAAAACATCTTCTAGTCTTTACTTTGCTAGAGCTCTCAATGGCTTTTGGCACTTGACCATCATATATAGATTTTATTTTATCGAATCAGGATGGCTTTATGGCTTTACAATACAGATTATTGTGATTTGTAACTCCCATTTAAGCCTATATTCATATTCCTTCCCACCAGATTTATACATAGAGAGGTTCTAAAGCTTAAAAACATTAAGATATATGCAAACACAAAGCTCCTATGTCCTCTAAGTTTAAATATTAAAGCAATATCAACCATACAAGTAAGTAATGAAAATTTTACACAACATCTATTATCTGCACAATATATACTTTAGAAATGTACCTCATTAGAAATGATTGCCCAGATTTTTGCATATCTACTTTAGTAGTTCTCTAAGCTTAGGATGTCTAACCTTGGTCACTGTTCTCACCACTATCTTCCCTTTGTTGAGCCTCAGGAAAATAAACCTCTTTCTGCCCAGAATTATTCCTCCTCCCTTCCTTCCTTGCACTTCTCTTTTCTTTCTTTCTTTCTTTCTTTCTTTCTTTCTTTCTTTCTTTCTTTCTTTCTTTCATCTTTTCAACTGATGCCCTTCTCATTTAGGTCAGTTCAAATGTCAATTTTTGAGGGGATTCTTCTCAGACTGCTCTATTTCAAATAAATCCCTCCGTTTTCTCATCTTTGTCTTCAATTATTTCTTTTTTGTTATAGAATTTGACATCACCTATAGTTATCTGGATTTATTCATTGCTCATGTACATGTGTGTGTGTTGGGTAATTTTTTTCTATTGTATCATATTCATTTCATGAAATCAGGGATTTTTCCTATATCTTTTTTAAAGCTTCATTGAGACAAATTCACATATTTTAAAAATCACCAACTTATTTATCATAAAATAATCCATGAGATATCCAGAGGATGTTTAAGATACAAGGTGTCTATTATGCCTGAAAACAAAACAAAACAAAATGCCCTTTACAAAACAACCTACATCAGCATGTAAACTTTGCACCTCTCTACATTTGTTAGGGGAATGATCAAGTGAATGAACATGTCTGGACTTCTTCCTGAAATAAAGTGACATTTAATTATCAAATCTTCACTCTTGTCAGGTTGCTGATTCAGTGATCCACTCGGGACCACTCCTCTTTCCTGTCATCTCTAGAATTTCTCAGTAAAGATCAGTTAGATTAAATGGGAGAGATTTTACAGAGAAAGCTGACAATTGTCTCTGTCTATGACCTTTGGCCCTGGGTAACATACAGAGAAAGAAATGCCTATAAAGACTCTGGGACTTCTGCTTGAGTAACCAGATGGATGTTCATGCCTTTGCCTATGGAGAGAACACTGGAAGACCTTGGGTCTACAAGGAGAGGGAAGAAAAGGGCTGCAGAAGGGTGAGAGTAGATTTGATGAACCCAGAGCTGGACTTTATTCACAGGAAATCTAAGGAAAAAAATGTTCACTTCACGCCTAACATACACAGATAGAGGTCAGCAGAGAGACTGGGACTCAAGAGAGTTTTAGGAGTCACTGTGTCATGACAGTAGAAGACACTGCCAGAAGAAATCATGTGATTCATTTAGTAGAAAAAAGGTAAAACTGGAATTTTAGAAATCATTTAGGTAACAGAAGTAGGAGCAGGAAAATCACAAGGAAACTAAGAAAGAGTAGAAACAACAACTACAGTAAGAAAGGATAGGCAGGCAGCAAAGGAGAGATCATCAATTTCAAAGATGATAGAATCTGCAAGACGTAAACACTTTGGGTTTGCCTTGGGTTTACCAGTGAGATCAATGAAAAATGTAGGGGAAATGCTGAAGTGGACTACGATAAGAGCTGCAGAGTTTAAGGAGTATAAGAGAAGTAAGTAAGGAGATATAGTGTCCTGGTCATAGCTCTCTATTATCAAATAGTAGGTTACTAATGAAAAGTTAACTTCTTTGGAGATAATTGTTTATCACCTAATTCTAATGATGTAAATTATGGAACAATTTATAGCATTTTTCAAATTTATTAAGCTACATGTATTTAGTGCATTAATTTTCTTTTTTATTTATTATGAATGGATATAAGATAAAAAGCTAAGAATTTTGTCTTTATCAATTTGTGGTTGTGTATAATTCTTTTTTTTTTTTTTTTTTTTGCAGCACCAGGCATCAAACTCACAACCTTGCGCCTGCCAGACAGAAGTTTAAGCTGCTGAGCCAAACTCCCAGCATGTATAAATTCATTTGATGCCATTTCTTGTTTCTTTATCTGGAAAAGGAGGCAAATTAGGATACACTACCATAGGACACTGCTATTAAAATCTAGTAAGACCTTATCTATAAAGTACTTAGAAGATTCTGGCACATGACATGTACCAAAGAGATTCAGAGAACCTCCTCATAATCACTATCATTATTTCTACTGTTCTGAATGTTTTAGGGAAATTTTAATACTATCTGTGTCCATTAAACACCAAACAATGTATTGTTTTCGCCCTCAGGAATACTACTGTACTCATCGGGAGATAAGTCTCCCAAATATGAACACAGTTGTGTTAAAAGTGGGTCAATGCTAATCTCTCTGAGTAAACAAAATAGCAGTGTTAGAAGAATTTGAGGTAAAGAGTACCCTCTTTTCTTGATAGTTTCTTTTTCCTCAGTTTATAATGTAGTACATTTCATTTCTCTCCACTTTTCTGTCTCTATCAACCCAGTCTCATATACTGGTTTCTTTCTTGTATGTGTCTTTGTTACTTTTCTTTCACTGCTGGGACAAAATACCTGATGCCAAAATTAGGGAAGGAAAGGTTTATTTCTTACAATATTAGAGGTTTCAGTCTACACTCAGCTGGCTCCAAAGCAGTATGGCATGGCGGGGCAGCCATCCTTGGCCAGCAAACAGCAAGGCGTGGACTACAAGAGAGAAAGACACACTTTCTTTCCATCCTTACACTGTATGCCAGCTCCACCCCTTGGCGGGTGCAGCACTCACACCACCAATCCCAGCACCAGGCAACAAACCAATCACAAACACAGACTCAGCTACATCCATGATTACATGAGGTTTGAAACGGGGGGCCACATGAACACGACTATAACAGTATGTGAGTATGGAAATTCCTCAGAACTCATCTGGAGCCACCGCTGTTTTCCAAACCTATGACTTCAGTTATTGACTGTGTGAAGCTGTCTCTAATCATCTTTCCATTGCATAAGACTGACACATCTAACATTTCTTTGACTTGTTCATTCTGATGTTTCACACATGCTAAAAATCTCAAATTATATTTTTCTTGTCCCAGCTGACATTATTCACAGTTCGTGTATCAGCTCTGCTTGTGTCCTTGGAGTCCTCTTGACTTCACAGCTTGGGATAAATAGCATGATAGCTCCTCCTATATTGAAAATATTTTGTATTTGCAAAATGTTTCTTACCTCATGTGTAGTAAGTGAGAAAATAGATTTTAGCCTCACAAATATTAGCCTTTGAAAGCCTACATATCTCTTGAACATTTTTTCTTTTTTAAATTAGTAAATTTACATGGGAAAATGTGAAATCTGAATGCAAACAAAAGTCTTCATGAAGATCTGCAATAGTCTAACCCGGTAGAAAATGAAGCACAGTTTCTCTTTAGCTTTGGGATGTTTCTAAGTATGACTGCATCTTGACATTCTGGAAATTATCTTCAGTGGCAATGAGGTTCTATCTAAGACAGTGCTCTCAAATGACTAGGCAAGAATCACCTTGGTATTGGTTCTACATTTGGAGAATCAACTTTTGATTTGTCATCCCAACATTTTTCTGCTGTATTTTGGCTTTGATGCTTACCTCAGAAGGTGCTTGTCCCACACTCCTTTTTCCTCCTCTGCCCTTTGTTCTTTCTTTTGATTATTATTATTGTTAGGATTACTATTCCTGATGCAACATTTTGAGACTTTCAAATATTCCATGCTTTATAGAAATAAAATGCCTTTCTTACATTGTGTGATGTTTCCATATTCATCAATGACACATGATTTTAAGATTTTAAGGTAAAACAATGCAAGAATACCTACCAATTTCACTGATCATGAAACACTTCAATACTAAGAAATTTTCCTAAAATACAGATCCTGTCTATTCTAGGTCATTTTAAAAATGACTTTTAATAAATGAAACAATTTTTAAAGTATCAGCCACATTACAAATTGTTTATTATAACATAAGTTTCTTGATATGAGGTGATTTACTTTAAGATGTTTGTTTGTTTGTTGAGACAGGATATCACTGTGTATTTCAGGCTGGCCTTAAACTCTATGTATTCCAGGCTGGTCTTGAACTCATGGCAATCTTCCTGCCTCAGTCTTGCAATTGCTGGGATTACAGAAGTTTGCCACCATGCCCAGCTCTTATTTTAAGATGTCTAAAATTCAATAATATTGCATTTCAGATTATTTAGAAAAAAAGTCAGAAATAATGATCTATAGAGTTCTACCTCCTATGAGATGGTAATATGAGAACCTGGAAGCTTTGCTAGCTCCAAACATTCAGAAAAAATGTAATATTCATACTTTAAATCATACATCTGAGCATCCAATAAGATAGGAGAAACTTTCAGATGTCAAGGATACTGAGCTACTAGTATTCAGGGCTTATTTTCTCATCTGAGGCTCTGATTTTAAAGGCCAAGTAAAAGTAGAAATCAAGTGCTGTATCCATGCAAAAAGTAGGAACAACCCACCCTCACCACCACAGAAAACCTAACTTGCTTAAATCTCAGTGCAGCAGATGCCAGAGAAAAATTCACTAGTCAGCAAAGAGAGATGACAAGAAAATTTGTCTTTCTTTTCTTGGACTATGGGAGGAGACAGAAAGTTATTCCACCAGAATGCATAAAGTAGCACAGAACTGCTGAACTAAATTATGGCTTTCAAATTTACACTGACTATAGGGTGTAACACCCAAATGAAGAAATTACAATAGAAAAAGTGGCTCTAAACTATTACCTTTTGAAGTGAAGTGGAAATTCTTTCTGGATTGATATGGGAATTACAGGATTCCTTAAAACAAAACTCTAAAAAAGTTATGCTCACAGTCCCAAAATACAAAACACAAACAAGTATAGATAGTCTTCGATTTAAGCTGCCTCATTTTGTATATTTTTTGACTTTACAATAACATGAAAACAATGCATGTTCATTAGAAATTGTTCTTTTTTAATTTCGAATTCTTCTTTCTAAGGGTTAGTGATGTGAGGTGTAATACTTTCATTGTTGTTGACAGTAGCAGGGCAGCACTTTCAAGCAACCCTGAAATTCTTGTGTTAAGAATTTGAACTCTGCAGTGTATTGCATTGCTAAGATAGGGTGTTAGGTAGGTTTATTTGTATTAAATGTATTTCCAACTTACAATATACTCAATATGCTTGTAATAGGTTTACATAAGCACCTGTATAATGAATGAAATTCAGTAGAAATATCAAGAAAAATCTGTTCTTCCATAAATTTCAGGTAAATTCTAGGATTGAGACTATAAATAATCAGAAGCAATTTAAAGAAATGAAAACAATCAAACAAATAAGAAAAGACTGAGATAATCTGAAACAAATGAGTCATATTTGATAAAGAACCAAACAGATCATCTTGGAATGAAAAATACATAATTGCAATTCAAAATATTTTAGTTGTGTTAAGTAGGTGAGAGAATGCTACAGAGAGAAAATGTGTGAACCAAAAGACAGTTACTCAAAATAAGCCCAGAAATAAAAAGTGATTAAATATGAAATATAAATTCAAAATGTGGAGGATAAAAGTGAGCTACAACATACACTTAATTGAAATTTCAGAAGAGTGAAAAGAAATAATGATTGAAAAGCAATAAAAAGATACAATATCTCAGAATTTTCCAGAAAACTAATTAAAAATATGGATTCAGGAAAGGTAATAATTATTTTAAATAATCTACCATGATGCAACAGATAAATAGTATGTCTAAAACATAGGAACCAAGAAAAATTGAATGAAAAAGAACTGAAAAAGATAAACAAGGCAAATATTAATTTAAGAAAGAATATAGTGTAGTTATAAAATTATTATGTATCAGTCTAAGTGATATAGAACAAATGCTGACATAATTGATAATATCAACATCTGTATTAATATGCAGAGTGGTGGGCTCTGGAACTAAGCTGTCTGAATTTGATCATGTATGTTTTAGATTACTAGCTGTGTGTTTCATTAAGTTACTTAAAATTGTGTATTAGTTGTTCTCATTTCTAAAATAGAGTAATACTACGTAATTTCTTGCATTATTTTGAGGAGTCATTGAGTAAATATGTAAAATTATTGACCATGTAGACTGGTAGCAATAGCATGGTTGCTGAGCTGGATTAAGTGATAAAATAAATTTTATCCTAGCACTCCAGAGACTGAAGCAGGAGGATCATCATGAGTTCAAGACTAACCTGGGCTACACAGTGAGTTCAAGGCCAGGCTGAACTGCATAGGGAGAACCAGTCTCGACCATCCCCATATACATACATTTTATGGAAAAATCAAAGACAAAGAAAGACAAACAATGGCCAGAGAAGGTTGGTATGGAAGTACAAAAGGTAAGATGTGTTAGAAATGTATAAAAATTCTAAGGCTGTCTGTAATTAGTAAGACAGTACTCAAACAGATAAAATAAATTTTCAAACAATTTAAACACTTTTTTAAAAAAGAAACCTTCCCTGATCATTGCCCCCAAAATCCATGTCTCTCCTTGTTTCCTGGTTCTTTTCATCTTCTGTAAGCTCCTTAAATGCCAGGAGTTCCTCTTACTGTCTGTGCAGAGGTACAGTCATGTCACATGTAGGTTTCTGAGACCTACTAGCTTGCTGACTAGGAAATAAGTGTCTTGGAAACAGAAAATATAAGATGTGACTTCTAATTCTTTCAAAAAAGACTAAATTCCTAAATACAAGGGGTGATTAAAAAATATGATGAATTTTAAATTTTAAAAAGTCACTATAGCAAAGACACAGTGCCAAGAACGATGGGATAAGTGTGTTCAAAGTGAGGGAGAATATATTGAGTGGAATTAGTGACAGTATGTCTTTAACTGTAATATGTTTTTAAGCCTAGATGTTCCCCATGTCTTTTGATCACCCTTCATATATGTAGCAACACTATTACTTTATCATATTTCCTCTACCTACAAATACTGTCCTCAAGCCTGCTGCTATACAGACTGTCATAGGAATGCACATTTATCTGGGAGATGACAAAAACATTCATCAATTTCTCATAAATATCCATGAATCAAAGTATATGAGAACTTCTCCTTCAGGAGACTGTAGGTATACTTTTTTCTTTGAAAATTCACCAAAATACTAGTAAAGTGACAGTAAAATCTTGAAGAAGTAGCACTATGCTCAATGATTGGATGGAAAATTTTAACAGTGTTTTAAATGATGATGAAGTAGATGAGGAATGAAAATGGCCCACCCACAAATGAATGGGTAAAGAAAACGTGGTACACATTTTGTGGACACAGTGGAGTATTTCTTGTCCGGCCACAAGGAAAAAGACAATTTCATCATTTGCAAGGAAGTGGTGGATCTGGAGTTTGTCATGTTGAGCAAAGTAAGCCAGAGTTAGAAGACCAATATTGCACGTTCTCCCTGATAATTGAAATGCAAAACAGAAGACAAGAAAGCGAAAGATCACGATACGACATGAGGAAGGGGATAAGAGAGAAAGGGAGGCACTGTAAGGGGAGGTCACGGGGGATGGCTATGAGCAAAACATGTTATACACTTTGAAATTGTCCTCCAAAAATATGAAGCCAGGGAGAGGAATGCACAAGCAGAGAGACGGGGTGAAAGTGACCAAAGTGTGTTATGCACGTGTATGAATCTGCCAGCAAAAAGTCCATTAATCTGCATAGCCAATTAAAAATGGAAATATAGAAAGAAGGAAGTATTTCATTGCCGGTGGAGAGACATACATACCTGCAAGGAGTGAATCAGCCTACCTGCACTGCTAAAGCCTAGGCTGGCTGTAAGTCTAGAAGAACCAAGTGTCATGAAAGGGGATGAAGTTTAAGGTACTAAACTGACCAAGGGCTCTACACCAACCACAGCAGCCAGACAAACAACTTCACCCTTCCTCCACTAAAGCTAGAGAAAGTCATGTTCTGAGTAGTGGAAAGTGAGATGCTGAGTTGGATTCAGTCATTGGTGCAGAAAGATGTGTTTGAAATTGGGAAGAGTGACAATAGGACAATTACTTGGGTTACTGCAGATTGGGCAGTGAAACTCCAGATTTTTCTTCCCATACTATCAGAGCACAACCTGAGAGGACAGGAATAAGAGGAGGGTCTCAATGAAAGGTTTGGATTGTAAGATAAGGGCCGTGCCTCAGTCACTGATCATGTGACAAAGCCATCAACTAGCACGCTTCTGCTACAGGTGAGCAGCCCTTCAAAGTGCTTCACAGTATAATAGCTGCAAGAATTGATGATCCAGACTACATAAGCACAGAGCATAGAGATAAGAAATATTTCACAAGCCTTGCTTCAAATTGTTAAAAACAAACAAAAAACAAAACACTGACTTCAAATGAATGCAATGGTGAGCAAGACTTGAAGATGTACGCTTAAATTGAGGGTAAGGGAAAATATATGTGCCCACAGAGGCCTAAAAATAAAGTATTTTTACCTTGTAACAGTGAAAAATCATATTGAAAATAGAAAAGTAGACATTTAGCTTTTTAGTTGAACTCCTACGAGACCAAATTCCATCCTAAGAAGGCGATAGCATTAGTAGATATTTACCTCCCTTGTCATATTTTTGGGAAGGATAAAATGTACACATGTTTCAGAAAAGGAAAAAAAATAGTAAAATTTGAATTACAGTCTGAAAGTTTGTTTACAGTTTCCAAGCTAAATGCAATTCTATTGGAATATTTGAAATTCATCTCTGTGAATGCTTTTTATTGTCAATGTGGCTTTCCATTATTTAGACTAAACTCCCACCACCTGCTAGGAAGACACATAAACAAACAGATTTGCAGGCTGTGTTTGCATACATTCTGGTGAATGTATCAGCCCCAAGTCTTCTTTTTGGAAGTGTTAGTAAAATATTGACAGCTTATGTTCTTAAAGACAGTTTATTCTTTCTCCAGTGTACATCTCTATGGAAACGTGCCAAAGAAAATACAATTCTTTACCAGACCACCACCAACAGCAGCAACAACAGAAAAGGGGCTGTGTACAATAAACTAAAACGCTCCCTACTGTGATTCTCAGGGATCTACACAAACACAGGCAATTTCCCAGCTTCTGTCCACACTGACATCCCAGCATCTACTTACTGCCTGGGCCAAGAAGCAGCTCAAGAGAAGGCTATGTGTGTCAAATCCAGAATCTCCGTTAAAAAAAAAAAGAATAATAATTACTGTCTAATATTTAAGTCTTTTAACAATTAAATATTAAAATAATAAGAGAGGCATTCTTTACTTGGATTTATCTTGGTAAATTGATAAATCAATAAAAAAAATTTTTCTACATTTGTCACAAAGAATATGAAAAAATACTGTAAAAATTCAGTTATAGTTTTTATGTGTAGCAACCTCAAATTTGCAATAAAATAGTCTTTAAAATTTGATGCTACATGTCACAGTTATATATGTGCACACATGTTTATAACAGCACAATCTGTAATAGCTTAATCTTGGAAACAACCAAAATGCCCATCAACTGCAGAATGAATGAAAAAGATGTGGCAATTTTATAAAATGGAATATTACTCAGTTATAAAAAAGGATGATCTTGAGGCTTTTATACTTAAATGGAGACAACTCGAGACTATACTCATAAGTGAAATAAATCAGACTTACATTTGTAAATATCATATTGTCTCCCTAGTGTAAAAAATAAACAAGAATAATAATAAAAAGTGAAAGAGTAATAAGATCCAAAATGTACAATAGATGTTGTAATAAGGGAAGGGAAAGAAATTGACCAAAATTAATGAACAGCTGGGATAGGGGAAAGGAGAAATGGAAGAAAAGAAAAGATTATATGTATGTAGATATACACATATAACTGTAGGTATATCTAAGCATGCAAGATAGATAACTATGCTACTAATTCTCTGTGAGCTCATTAAAAAGAACAGTTTGTGCTGCCGTTGTTTGATTGTCTGAACATTTTTTATGCCTAGCTCTTGTAACTTGAACAACTACTTCTAAGATAACAATATATAATATATTAGCTAGTATTGTCTTCTTACTGTTTTTTTTTTAAATTCTGTATTATTTCTTCCCTTTTTCTGTTTTGTTTTTTTAAAATAAAAAAAAATTGACACTACATCTGTGCTTGGTAGCACATGCCTGTAATGCCAGTGGCTCAGGAGGTTAAGTCAGGAGGATGACAAGTTTGAGTCCAGCCTGGGGAACTTAGTAAAAGTCTGTCTCATGATAAAAATTTAAAGAGAGCTGGGGATGTAGCTGTGTGCAATGGCCCTGAATGCAATCCTCAATACTTCAAATAATGATGATCATGATGATGATACAATAATATCTGATGCTTAAAATCCTAAGAAAACAAACTTTTTTCTTGGTAATGTAAGTCACAGGAACATATCAGCAACTTTGACCCAGGTTATTTCCAGTGCTGTGAAAATGCCTTACTTAGTTACAAACGTCATTAAGAGTTAATAACACTACTTCTCCTACTTCTCTCAGGGAGGCCCTGCATAAGGATCTGCTGATGTGAGCATTCCCCATGAAATTAGAAACAACTGAATTACCTTTGATTTGAATTTAACAGGAAAGGAAGTGATTCGGACAGTCACGTCTCTGAGGAGCAGGATGTGTTCCACTCAGAACAGTAGGATTAAGTATGAGAGGTAGCTGTGAACAATGATGAATGTAGCAGCCTCCGTGAAGCAAAGGGAGTTGAGGGAAGAGTTCCCACCAGCTGGACCATTGCCAATGTGCAGGTGACTCTGAGTCCCTCAAGTTTCCTGATCAAACTGGAACAATGGCGAGTACCGGGCCAAAGTTATCTTCATGTTAACTTTCAGAGAAGACAGAGTCCTTAGTATTAATGTTACTATTTGAAACTTAGAGATGCAGGGTAAATCTCATGACAGAACTGATGGTATTGAATACCAAGTGCTGCTGAATTTCTGAGTTACAGAAGACAGACTTGTTCGTTTTGATTTCCAATAAGAAGAGGAGAAAAAAAAAAACCCTAGGATAGAGTTCAGGAATGAACAACTAACTGAGTATAAAAACTTAAACAGAGAAATGCTCTGGTGGAACTGAAAGATAGAAAGAAAGATGAAGTGTTTTCAAATGGAAAGTGCAAAAGGAACGCAAAAAGTTGGCTGGAAGTGGTCTCTCAAGGTGAAACATCATCTTACAGGTGTGGTTAACTCAGACCAAGCAAGAGGTTTGGAAGAGTCATTTTGACAGCTCCCTAAACTGGATTTAACTTTCAGGGGTAAAAGCACATTAGCTAAGTTTAATAGACTGTTTATTCATGTGTTAAAATGAGAATTGTTTCTGTAACATGGACAGACGGCCCGAATAGGATGCTTTCTCCTACTAGGCAGGGAAGACACTTCAGTGTTTCAGCCAACTGACTGTCACCTACATTGACTGTGTCCTGGGGATGCTGGTGACTGAGAGCGGTGTCCTCTTCCTCAGAGACTTCCTGGCGTGACCGCACCTGCCTGCCCTGCAAACTTTTGGGAAGTTAAAATTTAGGGATAATGCTATACTGTCTTGCTCATTTCTGAGCACTGCCACATATCATGGTCTGTCTCTTCTGTGCATATTAAAGATTTCACACATATAGTAATGCATAGCTACATTATAGTTTATTAAAACATGCAATAAACTACATACATGCTTATGCACATGCACAGAATTTACACGAGTGAACCTGACAATGGTGTCAGAGATTAAAAAACTATCCCTAAATTTATTTACTTTTTTATATTTTAATGGTGGTAGAGGTTGAACCTAAGGCCTCATGTATGCTAAGCATGCTCTAAACAAGTGAGCAGCCCTGCTGCTGCCTTTCTTATTCTATCAGTGAGCCATACTCAGGTTTAGCAGTGAAGTGATTAACATGATCAAAATTAATTTTACTATGCCATGATCAAATATTTCCCACTATGCTACGTTAATGCAATATTTATTGATAGTATATTGAAGATGTGCGCTAAGGAGGCCTATTTAACTTACAACGGAAAATATCTCTGACAATATAACTATTCTCTAATTTTTCTAGGAATACCTTTCAGGCCCATAGTCATTGCTCTGCAGATCTAGGAGAACTTTGTATACTTCAGCCATTTCAAAAATTAAATTCCATAAAGAGAGAAGCCACATGAAACTGGGAAAATAAGCCCTCAAGTAAAAATGTCAGTTTTCTGAATTTAAAAAAAATAGAAAATTTAAAGGTTTCCACCTGCACAATGAAGGCAAAGCCTGAAAGTTGAAGTGAATGTAGGGATACTTTTTGTAGGCTATGTATCACATGTAAAAGTTAAGAAATGTAGATTACAGTACATAAAATAATCAACTTAGAAATGTAAATGATAGTTTCTTGGAACATCAGTTTGGGCCTCCACACAGAATAGCATTTTCATCAATTTATAGTGGTTAAATTCCATCACAATACAGATATAAAAATAGATCACCCAGATCCACACAATTGACATGGCTGATTTTTTTAAAAAAAATTGTGTTAATATAGTGGTACCTCAGTTCACGAATTTATTATTTCCACAATCCTGGTTACAGAATTCATTCCACAAAATTTAAGATTGTGAATCCAGTCACCATGATAATATCCTAAATCAAGATTGGAGTCTTTACTGCCCACATTCATAGGAAGGTGTTTCAACTGAATTGAATTTCCATTGTGATGTGAACTTAAAGTTTAAAGAAAGCTCCTTGAGATATTTTAAAATGCACATTCATTGAGAACAACTTGCGGCATTTATTCTACAGCTATTTTATTTTGATATTGGTGCTTGAGAAGTTCAAAAACAAAAAAAATCATAAGTAGCATTCTATATGCAAAATCTCAGGTAAGATTTAATCAAAATCTTATCTGATAACACAAGTACATTAATTGTTAAGACTTAAGTGTAATTTTCAATGCATTCGTTAATGCCTTTAAAAGAATTTGGTTTTTCTACCCAAATCAGATCTAATACAAAGGTAGTTTTTTCTTCATCCCACTAAACATTAGTAAGGATAGTAGTCAAACATACTAAACATTAGTAAAAATAATAGTCAGAAATTCCATTCAGATAGCCCAAATATACTAATGACCAGGGATTATTATTTATCTCTTTATTGGATATCTAGTAGACAGACTGCCTTTTATATTTTTCAGTCCAAAAATTCCAGTGATGTGCTGATCAGCCAGTTCTCCAAAATTAAGTAAAGCCCTAAAAACATGTCTAATTTGTAGCATTAACCTGTTTTTTAAAATTAATTTTTTTTTTTAAATACAGGGCCTCAAAGGCTGCTGATCTTGAACATGTCATCCTCCTATCTCAGCCTCCCAAGTACTGGGATTACAGGTGTTCACCGCCACACTCAATTTTGCCTGTTTTTTTTTTTTTTAAATGCAGGTGTTCCTAACATGATTGATACTGAGTTATCAACCACTGAGTAACTAACTTGAGAATTTTCTGAAAATTTAACCATTAGTGTGCTAGAGGCAGTGCAAACCAGTTCCAGGACACCACCATCAGTGACAGACACAGGATGTCTGGCATATGTAAAGTGTGACTGTCCCTGAGGACAACGGAAAGGACTTCACAGAATAGGTGTGTTATGAAAGATGACCAACAATTCAACAAGTAAAGATGCCTAAAAACAGCTTCCCAACACCGAGGTCACAATTGCAGCTGCCTAAGAGCTGTGGAAAAACTATATCATGTCTGGACAGACCCAGTAAAAGAATATCTGGAGAATAACTGGTATTCTAAGGGGAAAGGAGGAAGGAAGGAAGGGAAAAGGAAGAAGACATAAATTTATAAATAGGTGTACATAAGATAGCTAAAACGACTATATTATTAAATGCATTAGCTATTGAAAAAGAACAGTTAATACTCATATGACTGGATCAATTTTACATGTCTATATCTGTTAATCTGAACAACTCCTTTGAAGGTAATGATATGCAATAGTACAACTACTGTCAAATTCCAACCATCTTATTTTGTAAACCTATAATGTTATCATATCGGATTTGTTGTTGCTGTTTGTTTGTCTCTTTTGCTTTTTATTTTTCTTTTCTGTATCCATTTTCTCTTAAATAAAAAAATAAAAAATAAAAAAATAAAAAGAATATCTGGAGATAGCAGGGAGGAATAAAAACAACTGGGAAAAACGCAAGCTCAGGTTGTTAGGCGTTGCACCCACGTGCCAGGATAACACAGGCAAGTTTTCTTAGGAGCATCAATGCATTTTCATAAGGAAATACAATAAATATGAACATAAAGACTAAAGTGTTGAAGGCTGGTTGAAGTATGTTGCAATATTAATTCAGAAAGAAGCTGAGAAGGGCCTGAACTATGGACAGATAGCTATGATCTCGAGGCCAATGTGATCTATTATAGAGATTTTGTGGAATTCAGCCATGCCCAGTCTCCACAATGGCAAAGATGAGTAGTTTTGACAGAAATCATATGTCCTGCAAATTTGAGAGTATTTCCTGTATGGCTTTTTACAGCAAATAGTTTGCTGGTCTTTGATTTAAAGAGCAACTCAGGGAGACTGGAAGGGTAGAAGCAATTTTGAGAAATAATTTACTACATAATTCATATTTGGTGTTTGATGTGTGTAACGGGAGGGGAAGACGGCCATCTCATCAGTGACCCTTGACTTCCTTTTTGGTGACTGGGTCTGCAGTGATACCAGAAAAATGTACAGAAAACAAGTGAGGAAGATAGGACTTGAGGGAGAAAGACCATGACTTTGGTTCTGGATGTGTTCAGTTTCATAGGTTTGTAAGATGTTTAGAAGACATGGTTTCATGCCGAATGTGGAGTCAGATAAGAGAGAGAGCACAGAAAATCAATGGTAATGAATCTTTTTTCAAATTAAAGATCATAGTTATAAAGTATAGACTATAAGTCTTCTATGTTATGTAGACTACAACCTGAAGTTTCCTATGCCAATTAAGAAGCCATGTATAACCTAACTGCAACAAATTAGGTTTCTTTTGTGCTACTTCCTGGCTTCTCACAATTTTTGTCTTTTCATGTATTGATTTGCATTTCAATAACTGGATCTCTACATGGATCCCCCCCGAGGGAAGGAAGTGTAGCCTATTCATTTTGACATCCTATACATAATAGGTATTTATTAATTGTTTTTAATTTAATTGAATGGGTTGAGAGAGAGGCCAGCTCTATTTTAGCTGGGTGTTTCAGTGCAGACGTTCCTACCACTGAAAGAGACTTAGAAAAGAGGACTGGCAAAAGCAATTGTGAGATAATCACTTAAGAAACTCCATGCTGTGCATATGCCCATGTCCTTATTTTAATCATGACTGCAATACTAAAGAGGCTGACTGGTTTGGCTGAGGTTCACAGTGAAACAGAGCTGCTCCTGATGATGTGTGGGTGCCTCTTCTTGCTCTGGCTGAGCCATGTGTGGAGGAGACAAGCAGGGGAAAAAAAGGAAGAGTATTCTGTCTCTTCTCTAGCAGCTGCAGAATGGGGATTTAATCATTGCAGTGTCTCAAATGTTAGGCACCTCTGTATTTAAAGTAAGTACAGAAGTAATTATTTAAGAGCTAAAGTACACATTTTCAGATTACCACTCTTTGTTCTCCCCAAAACAAAACAATCTGATGTTCTTTAGAATATCCTGTTGGAGAGTCCCACCCTGGTCTTTGTTTACACAGTCTCTGTCCACTGCGGTGCACCAGAGCTGCCCAATTTTGCAGAAGTCGCAGGTGCCTGGTCCAGGATCCTAAAAAGATAGTGCCCAGTGTATATGACATCATGACTACAAGGTCCAAAATATAATCTGTGAAGGATTCTGGTAGTGTATTTTTCACTACTGTGGTGTGTGTGTGACAGACAGACAGACACGAAGTCACAGTCTCTCCCCTGCCTTTGTGTGCAATCCTGTTGTAATAACCGTTTTCAAAGACGTAGTGACAATGGTCAGCCCCACAGAGTGTAAAGCGAAGAGCCTAATGCCAGCACAGCACAGAATTAGCTAAATCTGAAACTCTCTCCTCCCTCCGGGCTTCTCATTGAATGAAATAATGATGACAGCTGCAAGATCATTATTGTGCAAGCCAGTGCTTGTCAAGGGTTACCTGAAAGCATTATCTGTCACGGCATTCTGAAATTGAGTGGTTCAGGTTTACTGGGGTTATGAATGGCCAGATGAAGGGAGGTAAAATTCTTGCATTCACTTCATCTTTTCTATGGTGCAGATGAGTCACATGATAGCATGAACAATCTTCCTACTTTGCATTCTGCTTATCCAGTATTATTATGTCCTTTAATTATGTAGTGGATCACACTGAGACTAGCCTTACAGCTATTTGAGCAATTCTTCTTTTCCTTCTTCTTCTTCTTCTTTTTTTTTTTTTTTCAAAATCAATTAGAACTATTCCTAGGCGTTCCAGATCCTGCGGCCATCTGGTCATACAACTTTTCCCACATCTTGTCCCTGCTGTGTCACTACATAATGGCCACAGGCAAAGGAACAATACCAGCCAAATAGGCATCTCATCCAACTCGTTGTTTTCCTGCCAACAGAGGAGTGCGGCTTAGAACTGGGAGCTCCCTGTAATAATACATTGGTGGTATTTCCCTACAAAAATGCCCATCATCAATGAAATGAAACATGTTTTAGTTTTTAAAACAAACTGAAAGAAGAAACTTGCTCTTGATGAAAGATTAAAACAATGAGTTGGAGAAGGCTTATCATGTATCTTGTGTGGATCCCACACATTTTCATAAATTGATCCAGTAATAATAAATAAACACAAAGTTCTGAGACCAAAAATGTGTAATTTTTTCAACAATTAGAAAATACACAGATCTCTACAGAAAACATGGAGCCTTTATAGAAATTTGCTATATATTAAACTATGCTGTCAACCCACGTTTCAGATAATTTAATGACAATTTTTTATGACAATGACAAGGATATAATAAAAAATGAGTAACCAAGGAAAGAAAACAATAGCCTGCAAAAACAGACTGGTAAAATTTTAAATAATAGAATCTGCTGCAGACTGAAAGTGTTTTCAGATAAACAAAAGAGAAAAATCTAGAAGAAATCAAAAAAGGTTGCATTTCCTTTTGAGATGCTGGAAGGAACATTTAACAAGTAAATTGGTAAATATGTTGATAAATATAAAGAAATATTGAATTGTAAAATATGAAAATAAACTTGCAGTGCTTAAAATATAAAATGAATGTATATTATGCACTATAATATAAATCTAGGAGGTGTTTTATAGTCTTTAAAATATGTAAGTGGTGAGTAAAATACTAATCAATTTTACTGTTTGACAAAATAAACATGCATGTTTTAATTTCTAGTACATAATTTCTAATTTTTTTACTAAAGACATGTCATTGTTTTCAAATCGAGAAAAAGGGATTAAAACCTTAATAAACATTTGTCTTACAAAGATAGTAAGTCACATCCATTCACATGACTTTCATAAATAGGAAAATTAAAGTAAAACTTTGCTTAGTAAGGTATATGTAGGGGCCGGGGATTTAGCTCAGCAGTGTAAGTGCCTGCCTGGCAAGCATGAGGTCATGAGTTTGATCCCCAGTACAAAAAAAAACAAACAAAAAAAAAAAAAATTAAGGTATATGTAAAAAACAAAAAATGAAGCCTGGGAAAATTATTCCAAATTCATAATAATTTTTATGCCTGGGGACAAGATGAAATAGGTAAGGGGTGAGTAAAACACATCTAACACCTTGGTTTCAAGCATGTCTATATGCGTATACAAACACACACACACACAAACATATACATATTTATCTATATACATTTTGTGCCTGTGATATATATCAAAATGAAGCATTGCTAAATGATTATTAACATATGAGAAATAAAATCATTTGATATTTTAAAAAGCTGCATTCCCAATATTTTAAATGACTAGAACCTAAAAGAAGTGAAACATTTCTTTAAAGCTATGTCTTCCACTAAAGAATAACCAGTGACAAATAAGTGAATATTGCCTTGAATTTGATGGTTTGTAACTTGAATGTAAAATAAAATGAAGACAGCATTTGTTATAGTTCTTCACATACTATAGGAAGAAAGTGTCCCTTTTACTATCAGTAAAAGGTAAAATATGATAGTATTCTACTCTGACATTTCCTGTATAAATATGTATATAGGTACTTACAAGTTAGCAAATGTATAATTACATAAAAGGTGTATATATATGTATATGTAGAACTCAAAAACTATTCAATATGTAAAGTACATGGAAATAACTAGCTAACATTTTAAATATACCATGACACTTAATTTCCAATGAATATCCCTCAAAAGGTTTTAACCTACCCTCTTCTCTACTACACATAGACTAGCTCACATAAGCAAATAGAAGAAGCTAATGATGTATGTTTCCAATCTAAGCATTTGGCAGGAGAAAATACCTATATAACCAGTTACCCAAAATGGAAAGAAAAATGACTAGAATTCCATTCGTTGTCTATTTGTTTCCTACAACCATATCTCTTGTTCAGTGGTCTTCTACAAATTGTTTAATAATTCAAACAGCGTAAGGATCAAGCCAGCATATATCACCCGGCGACAGCAAAAGACAAAGTCTCTATAACTGAAAAAGCTTATTTAGAGATTCTTATATTTTTAGTGCTAGAAAAATCACACCCAAGGTGACACCAGCTATCTGAAATTGCACATGCTAGAACTGGTCTGGGGAAGCATGGTGTTGGAAAACCGAGCCTAATACTGGAAGAATTATTGGCACATTTATTTCAACATAGCATATTCCATAAAACCCCACATACAGTATTAAGAAAAATGCAAATATTAATAGAAAATAGAAAAATAAATAATCAGTAGAATTGGAAATGATTCTCAGTTGATACATGATACATGTTTTAACAAATAATCTACTCAATGAAGATTAATCATAGAACTTGATACCGATTCATGGATTTGGGGTGGAATAAAGACAAAAAGAATAACTTTAAAGAGTGTGGCACAAGAAAAATCTTACCTAAGAAGAAATGTGAAACTGAAAATTATGCAAATAATTCTTATACCGTGAATTTTTTTTACAATAAAAATTGGTGCTCAATGTCTATTTACAAATAGTTGTCTCAATGCAAGCTGCTATCCCACAAACATTTATTTCTCTTTGTACAGAAGTTCAAGATGAAGGCACTGGCAGGCCCAGTACCTGGTGAAACCTACTTTTCAGAGGGGCACTAATCCCATCATAGGGCCACCACCCTCATGATCTCATCTAAACTTAATTATCTCCCCCAAATCATGCCTTTAATTCCATCCCATTGGGAATTAAGGTCTCAATGAAGGGACTGGGGCACAAACATACAGTCCATAGTAACGGACATATTACTTAATAGTTCATGATGCAACTAGCAGTAACAAATATTTAATATACCCTTAGGTGATATGACTGTTTTAAATTATAAAAACACTTCTATATTTCTCTCATGGAGAATTTATTATGTCTTTTCTCACAGAATTTGGGAAAGTTTATAACAGTTATGATGGGTAGAGCATCATAAGTGACATCTTATGACTTCCAAGGCTGGAGTATAAAAGAGTGTGGCTTCTTCTTGTACTGGAAACACTGGCTCCTGAAACACCATACTGATATGGAAAGGGTCTGGTCACCCTGCAATTTCCTGGGAGGAGAGGTCACTTGTGGCCCACTGTTCTAGCCCAGGTGCCAAATGCTGGTGTAAAGAGCAGTCAGATGATTTCATCTGCATCATGGAAGCTATTTTGGGACAGAGAAGAGTCATTTCCATTTCTCTAAATTCCTGACTCACAGAACCTGTTACCACAAAAATAAAGTCATCTTACCTCATAAGTGTTGTGGTTGTTTATCACCAAGAAATACATACAAACAGAACATGTAACTACTGTATATGCACAGTGATGTGATTCATTTTAGAATTATTTATTTGCTTTTGAGTCAGAGTCTTACTATCTAGTGCAGCCTGGCCTTGAACTCACTTTCGTAGCCCAGACTGGCCTCCTGCCTTAACCTCCCTAGTGGTAGGATTCCAGGCATGCACCACCATGACTGGCAGGCCAATTTATTATTAATGAGAAGAAAAGGTACACTTATAGTGTAATGCAATATGATTTAAGAGTAAATTATGAAATGTATATATTGCATTCCTAGAACTCCCAGGGTAAGCAAGAGAAAGATGGACACATCAAATAAAGGAACACTTTGAGGAAAATTGCAAAGCATGGCCACAAACCTAGATAGACAAACCCAACATTACATTATCACTGTTCACATGGCTGGAAGATATAAATTTCATGGTTTTCAAAAATCATGGACTCTTTGAGCTCAAGGCTCACACTAAGTGAAAATATGCCAGGGTCTAAGAAGTTCTTGTTTTCTAAAGGGGAACATTTTCCTAGTTACTTTCCAAGTTGATTTTTTTTTCTGTAGCTCTAGTCTTCAGACTTTTAGCATATTTTGAGTTGCTTCTTTGTTTTCTTAATCTTTGTTTCTTACATTTTAGTTTATTTCCTCTTTACAAGTATCATTTTTTGATATGTCTTCCTTTCCCACAATCTTCGGCCTTTACTCTGTGATTTCCCACACCCTCCACTATTTGTGATAACATAATCTTTGCTCTTTGGGGTGCCACGCTTTCATTGGAAATCCTGCTGATTGAAAGAGTACAGATCTTGGGCAATTACCAAACAAACCAGCTAAGCCTCTCTGACTCTTTAGACCCTCACTTTACATAGGATTTTCTGACTTCAGCTTTACTCTCCTCTTTGCTGATTACTTTTTTGGGGAATATCTGAAAATTCACTGGACTTTTCAGTCATTACACAAAACTGACAAAGCGGTCATGTAATAGGACCCCTCCTAACATGTCAGGGTGGGAACCTTTTACAATGTAGTGATATCAGCCTGTGTGTATGCATGTGCACTTCTGATGTAATTTTATAACATAAATCATACCCAACTAGAATGTAAAATGTTAGCATGCATCCCATATAAGAAAGACAAAGACACAAAAAAATATATAAAAGTTTACAACTATGCCACAATCTGAACTCAGTCTTTGGATAGGAATCTGCTGAGTCAGTGCTAGCATGAATAAAACTGGTTCCCAGGAAAACGGACTTTGTGTCCATCTCTCTACATGAAAATCCTGCAGCATTTCTGGGGGCTCGTCCAGGATTCGGAGGCAGTGTATTTCCACCTTCTTTGTTGCTGGAGAACTACAGGGTGCTGAGAGATGTGATCTCACCTGCAGCAAGCAGTCTGTTTGATTTGTAGGGGAGGTGAGGTGCTCCTGATGTGATGGGGCGAGAGCTCCAGATACAGAAGGAAACTGGAAGCTCAGGAACCATTTTAGGGAGCACCACCCACCAGATTTGGTGAGACCTGGATTCGATTTGGTAGTCCTGCTTTTGAAGAGGCAGAAGTGGAGACTGCTCACTTCCCAGAGTTGCCCAAGGAAGTTTCATTGAAACTGAAACTGCAGCTCCCAGGAACTGACCAGTTGACTGGAGGACTGGAGTAGCTCAAGTAGTTCTAAAAAGGACAAGGCTGCAGCCTCAAGGTGCTGGGCACTGGCTGGCAGGTGGGAGTCAATGTGTTTTCATGCAAATGATATCGACAGTGGGAAGGTGCTGACTTGACCACAGGGCCAATGCAAGTGTGGAGTCCTGATCCGCAGTTCTGCGTGAATCCTCACATGACTAAGGGTAGTGATAGGCCCTTGGGAGCTCTGAAAATGCTAAGAGGTGCCTGAAATATCTCCACAAGAAAAATAGCAGGAGATGAACAAAGTGAATCTGCAACCTTTCTAATCAAAGCCCTTCTCCTTCCCTTCTCCATCTTTTATGTGAGAAAGTTGTCTGTTGGGGGAAGCAAAGGGTGGAAAAGCAGAGTAAATGGACTCCCCTAGAGGGTATGTTAAAACAATTTTAAAACATATTTAGGTGATTATGATGTCAAACTGACTCCCAGAAAGCTCCAGACCTTCTGTGAAATTGACCGTCATCTGGGATGGGCTTACTTGATAAGGAGATAATTAGCCAAGTATTTAGGGTTATTGCGGGGGACCCAGGCCATCCTGACTAATTTCCTCATTTTGACTGTTGGCACAAAATCTTGATGCACCAAAGATTGAGCCTTGGGCTTTGGGGACAAACAGAATAGAAAATAAATGTGCTTCCCAGTTAGGACTGATTAGGGAATCAAGGCGTTCAGGGAATGAAATACCCCTCGATAATCCCCTTGGATTGATGTGAAGGACTTGAGATGACAATCCACAGACAAAAAAAAGTGTAAAAACATTAACATGATAAAGTATTGTTGTTTCATTTGGCTACAAAGCCCCATCTTTGCCCTGTCTGTCTTCTGGCCAAAGGTTGGATCTGATGAGAACTGGGTCTGTCAATTGTTGATAGAATTTGTTAATGATAAAAGGCCAGGCTCTCCGGGGCAGATAGATTATGCCCTGCATTGGTGACAGGGACCAGTTGTCCCTTTTCCCCTAAAAACTTGAGGACAAAATAAGAAAACAGGGGATTCACCTCTGGTTCCCTCCTCCTTATAGAACATTCTGGAATTCCTACCCCCACCCTATAAGCCCCAACCCCCTGGACTGAGGGCTGCTCCTCAACCAGGAGGGCGCAACTCCTGGTGCCATGGCTGCAGTCAAATAAGTGGAGAAAGACTGCCTTTTCCCTCAGTTCAGGAGAAAATTAGAAAGGTGCAAATCCATGCACCCCAATAAAAATAGAGAGTCAGTCATAAAATGTTCATGCTGTGATAGGAGAGACAACCCAGAGCCACAATAAGAGCCCAGTATTACAATTCTTGGCTAACTGGTAAATTTACTTTTGGCTTCTAAGGTAAGTTGGTCTTTTCAAAATTAATTAGTAAGCTTAAAATGGTTCTTATGTGTTGTAAATTCTTAAACTGCGGTTACAGGGCTAAGTTTCTCTTTTCTCTGCTTTCTGTGGGTGTTAAAATAGGAGCACTAACTCAAGGTTACTTGAAAGTCTGTTGACAGCCACTCAAATTCAAAAATGTAATCATCTGAGACAAAGGAGAAAGAAGGAAAGTACAACCAAAATTATAGGACAGTAATTTTAAATCAAAAGCTGGGCTAAACACAAAAAGGGGACAAATTAGACCCTTTTAACTTTATTCTGTTGGTTACCAAGAAGGCAGGAAGCAGGAAAGTAGCAGGGCGTGGTGCCTCCCGCCACTGGGGAGGGGGGGAGGGAAGTGCACTGCCTCTGTTTTCCTTGATATGTGGTCCATGGTTAAATCAAAAGTTGATTTTTTTTCTCCAAAGATAAATTAGAAAATAAAAAGACAAAACTTCAAGGATCTTTCCCTCCATCTCCTGACTCTTTCCAGTCACAAGTCTTTAGTAACAGGTTTTCTCTCCCTCCTCCCTACTCATGCCAGTTTATTGCAAGAAATGTCTACACTAATTGGTCTCCCCCAAAAGCTCCGACTAGTCAATTTATAATGAACCTATAGCAGATTATTATAGCTAAATCTTGACTTGGTCAATATTTCTAAGAGTGTACCCCGATTTAAAAGTACTTGTGTGTCTGTGTCTTTTTTGTTTGTTGGTATAAAGAGCCTAAAGCAATTTTATTTTTGTTTATTTTTCTCTGGCTCTTTTGGCTTCCCACATTAAAACCAGTTATTTAAGTTTTAAAAATACCTAAGTCCATTTAACAGGTTATAAGATGAGAGTTAAGAGACTTACAAACAGAAGCCTTAGAATCTGAGAACTTAAAGGCTATATTTGATTTAAACTATATATGTTTCTATATGTGAATCTTACATTGTATGTTCTATTTAGGTTGCTTTATAGATAAGTAGACACATAATATTAGCTCAAATGTTCATGGTTCACGTGGCTTAGCAGTAGATTAATTTAAATCAATTGATAAGAATAAAGATATTTTAGATATTGGTGACATGTTTTCATCCAGATTGTTAGATTATCTATATAACCAAGATAATATTCGAAATTAATTTCTTAAATGCAATGCCTATTATTGTCTGTATGCAATAATTTAAAAGTTTTTCCTTGGTTAAAGATAGTACATAGAAAAGTTTAAAATGCTGACTGTTATGATGAGTCATCCAAAGCAATTTTTAAGGTAAATAAGTGGGAACCACTTGAACTTGGAGAACTATTGGACAAATCTCCTCTCAGTGGTTGAAAGAACAGCTGCCTAGACCAAAATTTGTCCAGAGTCTCCACTGATGTGTGGCTTGTCCACCTTTTTCAGGGTCTTACGATACCACACTCCAACAACTATTAAATAAATTATTGTGATATACTTAAGCTGCTTATGAGTAAAAGGTTAAGCTCTCTGCACCTAAAACAATGTTTTCAGATTCAGGTTCTCTTGTTACGTTTCCATCTATTGGTTTTGATTAAATAAACATTTGGTTATTGTGTAAATGTGCTACACTTTTATTGGGTAATAAGCATATGTATGCAGTCATTAACACTGTTTCCAAAATTCATAAGAGTTCTAAAGATGACCTTTAATTCTTGTCAATATAGAATTGACAAAAATTCTGAGTTAACTTGTTTTAAAAATCTAAATTTTGCCTTAAGAGTAAAAACTAAGCAAATATAAGTAATTATTTCTACGTAGCTATGATGATAATTACTGCTGATGTCATTGTATACTATATAACTTTATGCTTTCCTCAAATGTATCGGTCTTTTTAAGCTACAAGGCTTGAGAAAGACATTTTATAATACTGGTGACACCCAAACCACAATTGCTCATGATGAGAGACTTTTTCAGGTTTATGTTTGTTATAAAATCATGTTATCATAGTCTGATGTGCCTACAACTTATACAATTGCAACGATGTCTTATAATGATTAGCAATTAAGCTTTAAAAACATTAACAACCTGTAAAGTGTATCTGTGAAGCAAGCGAGCACATGCTACTCAAATATGAGTCCAGTAACAGAAAGTGGTTAAAAGTTTACAAATTGGGAAAAAGTGTCTGTACGTCATTTGATACCTTGTAATTAGATAAGGATAACTAATTAAAATGTCATTTTATACTAAGATAAAAGTTTAAATGTGTTTCAGAAATAATAACAAGACTCTAATGTTCCTAATATGATGATGTTATCATGATTGTTGTGATAATGTGTTATGTTGTTCTTGATCTCAAGTTGTCTCTGTCAAATTTTATAACTGTTGTCTGTCAGTATTTGGCAGAGATTCAACTTCTAAGATAACCACAATGGTAAGAAACAACAGCTCCCTGGTCATACTACATATTTCAAGGTGCTTGATGTCTAGGTAAGATCATAAAATTAAACCTACTGTTCTCACTACAATACTGATCTCCTGGGTGTTCAACAATTGAGATTTAGGGACCAAAGCTACAAAGATCACCGAGCTAAGAGGACAGCCAATATTTTGGCACTGGCCCAACAAGGTCAACAGGGACTCAGGATAGGAGAACACCTATCCTACAAGTTCCTATGACTTAGGTAAGTCAACCAATTTCCTGAGAAAGGAGATTGTTAGACTGCAAAACACAGGACAGGAATCTACCAAAGTGCAGTGTGCTAAGAAAGAGGGTCACTAAAGAGACAAATGTCTTCTATGCCTCCACAGGAAGCTATATGGTCAAGCAAGACTGTGACCCATCCTGGCAACTGACACTGGCAGAAGAGCTGAGGGACTCTACTCATGTTCCTACAAATAACCCCTGGGAAGTCTTAACTGACTTTGATATTTGGGAAAAAAATAATTTTGAATTTTGATGGAGACTGGTCTCACTTAGTGGTAAACACTCAGTAAAGAACTATAGCCAGAGATAAAAAAGTTATGGTAGTGTAGACTAGACATAAACAGGGGGCTACAATTGCTAACCCCTGCTTACACTTTCCAGTGACACTGGGAGACAGGTCTAAGAGCCAGCTGGTTACAACTGTGCATTCCAATGTGCTTCTCATGCTTTGGTCATGTGTGCTTTCAGGTTTATTTATTCTTGCCTAGAGACTGCCCTTACCAAACCATATCTCTCACCTTATCCAGCTAATATGCTCCTCCTGATGGAGGAATACAACAGACAATGAACTCATGCTCACAGAGTTTGAATAAAAAGAGTACAAAGATATGGGAAGGATTTGTGAGAAACTAAGGCCCTGTCTTTTCTGACAAAAGTTATAAACAGGGGCATCTTTATCTTAAACTTTATTTCACTCTAGGCTGCCCTCCTCCACCCTACCTATCAGGGTTGCAGTTGTACCAGTTGCAAGGAACATCTGTGGCTTGGACTCTGTGAACAACTTGTGCCCAGATAGTCAGTTCTCTGTGCTTCCAAACCCTTTAGCAACCTTGCTTGGAAACTGTTCAGGTTTCTCCCTTTTGAAATTCTCTGTGGATGGCCCCCACCTCTTATTAAAGGTAGAAGTGTTGGCAATGAGCCCCTAGACTCAATTTGTCTGTGTAGATATTGAAGCACTCAGACACCAAGAAACCGTAATGAGGCTTTCTACTTTTGCAAAAGAGCACAAGTTTGAGGTAGCAGGTGCACAGGACAAACGAGAGTTGCCTCTTTTATCCCTAAGGCTGAAAGAGCAGCTGATCACTTTCCTATTGGCTGGTTCACAGTCTAACCTGATTGGCTAACTCACATAGTACAAGGGGATTCTGAGCGGTTGCTGAGGGAAAGGGAGAGCAGAGTGGAAGGGCATGTGGAGAACAGAAAATCCTTGGCTTGTGATAAGCTATCCTTGGTTAATAGCCGTGTTCCCAGGACTGGAACTGAGTGGGATTTTTCTGTAACTCAGTGTGTTCAGGAAGGGTTCTTTAGGATGGCTGGACTTCAAGATGGAGTCACTCCTCTTTGACAGAAAAGACACAACTCACTGTTTCCCACATAAAGAGGGATTTAAAGGAAATTGGGAAACCCATTCTGAGACAATAGATGCAGGTTTTAGCCTCAGCCTGAGCTACCCTACACCAATAGGTTAAGGAATAATTGCCAGCTAGTTTAACACAAATGCTCACTCTTTCAAGCCAACGGACACTGTGTGGATAAAAGAATGGAATGTCTAACCCCTGAAGCCCCTCTGGAGGAGCCCATTCACTGTCATCTTATTCATCTCCACTGTGGTAAAGGTGGACAAGGTAGTTCCTTGGATTCACTACAGCAGAATGAAGCTGACTTCTGCAGACAGGGAGTTCATAC
This sequence comes from Dasyprocta punctata, assembly GCA_004363535.1. Classification (NCBI taxonomy): domain Eukaryota; kingdom Metazoa; phylum Chordata; class Mammalia; order Rodentia; family Dasyproctidae; genus Dasyprocta; species Dasyprocta punctata. The sequence continues at coordinate 65,839 of RJWM01005209.1, read as the reverse complement.
TGGACTGTTTGACAACATGTAAGCTGACATCTGAAAGAAGCAGACTGTGACCTCAAGATCACCACTGAAAGATGACAGCTCTGCTCTAGTCACTCCAGAGGCAGACTAGTTTACCCACTGTAGAAAACTGAGAAAGCCACCACCTGGTGACATAAATGGACTACTTCCTTTTGTGACTATCTATGATATACTGCCACCACTTACTCTTAAAAGGATTTGGATCTCTAGCCCTGCTTTTGACATAGCCCTGGCAGAGACTGTAGCCCAAACTCTGGAGGTCTTTTCTTGCTATGCATATGGGGAACCAACTTGGGAGGCGGTAGGGTCAATCGCCATGGGAATTGAGAGTTAGATTCCTGTGAATCTTAAAACTGGAGAGAAAGAGTCAAGGAGGACTCCCAAGTCTCACAGTCCGCCTAACCAGAAGAATCCAGTTGCTGTTTATGATGCTAGGAGAGACTGATAGAGGAGCATATTTTGGGAAAAAAAATCAAGTTTTGAGTGACTTGAGATGTTCATTAGACATCAGAGGAAAGTGTAGAAAAACACATTGAACTCAGAGCTTGGTCAGTAAGAATTAAAGTTCAGGTTTTGGATATAGGGCTACTTGTATAAATGTGGACCCCAACCCAAGTATGAAATAATGCATCATAAGCAAGATGTGCCTAAGTGCCTCAAGTTCTCTTGGCAAACACTGTGGTGTGTCAATTTGTCCCCCAGTTTTGACTTCTGTGTTCAAATGTTATCAATCAAATAATAAATGAGTGGAAACAAGTGGGAGTACTATGTATAAGCATGCTGGTGAGGTAAGTGAATGAGTTTCAGAAGTGACCACTTTCAGTGACTAAAACAGCCTGCCGATGTTACTGAGAAATGGCAACATGATAAGAGTAACTACATCTTACTGAGATGAATACAATTTGTTTTTTGTTATTGTTGGAAAAATTCTTTGTGTTCACTTTTATGTGAACAAGTTTAAAATTCTAAATTGACTGATGCTAGCATTCATCAATTTGCAATAATTAGCATAGATGCCACCATGAATCGCACAAATAAAAACCACAAACCTTCCCAACATTGTTCAAGTTGTGTTAAAATTGACTGCAGTCTACTATTCAACTGATTTATTCAATGAATATACTGTAAAACTATTCTTAGAAGGAAATTAAGGGTGATATGACCACATATATTTTGATTAAAAATACATATTTCTTTCATGGACAGTGATTTACCTATAAATACAAGGAAAGCACATCATTCAAAAGAACTTTTTTAAGGTGACTTTTCAAGGATACTTGAAGTGTTCACAAATACATATTTCTAAAAGACCATTTAACTAAGAAACTAGCAAAAACTTACCTCAAAATCAAGATTGTATTTTGGAGAAAATGCCATCTTTGAAATTATTTACTTACTTACTTTGAAATTACTTACCTTACTGTTTTCATTTCCTAGTTTTCAAATTTTAGAGAAATTTTTTGAGAAAGATTTTAGTCTCTACTTTATTGCATAAACCACGCTGGAGATTTTTTCATAGACACAACCACTGAATGCTAGGCATTAGTTTTGGTATTGTAGATAAAGTTTGAAATAGATGTGGACACAGTGAAACCATAAATCTACCCTATGTTTTTCATTCTCAATAACATTTACATAGACATCAACTGGTTAAATATCTCATGAGGGTCTTTACAATAAAAGTAGAGGCTTTATTAACTCATTTCCCACTGTTCTTACAGAAAAAATACTTGAAATACAGCAAGTACTTGAGACATTCTAGGAGGAGGAAATTGCAACAAAAAGGAATCAGATGCTCGAACTAAGAGAGAAACTGTTGGAACTCTGATGAGCAAGACTATAAAATGAGACTTGTACCCAGGAAAATAAATAACAATGGGGACAGAGTAGAGCTTTGTTGATCCATTTATTCAACAGGTACTACTTAGAGGTGGAAGATCAAAAAAATCATGGTCTGAATCACTAAACTGGAATAATAAAGGGCCATACAATGATTAAGACCTTATGCATCTCAGTACTGGCTGCTTCTAAGTCTAGAGTCAAAGATTTCATCATCTTTAATAACTGTCTCAATGGAGAGCAAGTAGAAACCCTCTAGTTGGGGTTGGGGGTAGGGCCATGAAGGAAATGCTTTCTTAAGGGTGACTCTAAAGTGGCAAGATTGGATCTGGGTTAGGAAAAAGTCTGACCTGGAAACTGGGCTCAGCTTTTCCTACCTTCAGTCTAGATTTAGCAGCAAAGAAGTCAAGGGTTTCATAAAGAGGGAAATAAAGTTTCATGGTTGTCATAGTTACTTTGTTCTCATTGCTGAGATAAAATACCCAACATCCAAAGTTAAATGAAGAAAGGTGTATTTGGTTCTCAGTTTGTAGGGGTTTCAGTCCATAATGAGCTGGCTTCAAGACAGGGTGGCATGGCAGAGGGGCATCACAGAGGAAAAGCAATTCATGGTAAGCAGCAAGGCAGCAAAGCAGCAAAGTAACAAACAGCAAATGACAAGCAAAAATCAATAACCTCTTTCTGTCCTTTATATCCTATGCAGGTTACCCCCCCCTTAAAATGGGTAGCACTCACAGCCAGATTGGGCCAGCCTTAATCTTAGCATCATAACAGCATCAATCCCAGTATCATGACCTTGCTCTTAGTATCAAACACCTTTGAAAAACTCCATCCACGACTGCATGAGGCTTTGGTGGAACATCTATGTACAAGCTATAACAAGGGTCATGAGTAAGATCTCTAGGTAGAACCTAAGTTCACTTACCAAGTCTCCACCAAAAAACTAGGTGATAATGGAAAAAGAAACTGAAAGAAGAATAATAGTACCTGCCTTACAGACTATTTGTGAGGATTCATTGAACTAATACACAGAAATAACAAGAGAATATTAGCTACTGCAGCCAAAGAAGAAAGCAAAGTTTGCTGACTCTGTTACATCTTGGAAGCAGCCTACGTCCATCAGCAGATGCATAGGTAAAGAAAACATGGCATTTATGCACAAGGTAGTACTACTCTGCCATAGAGAAATAAGAACTTGAATCATTTGTAGGAAAATGGATGCACCTTGAGACCATAATGTTAAGTGAAATAAATCAGACGCACAAGCTTAAATAAGCACATGATTTCTTTTCTATAAGATAACCAAAGTATAAATAAAGAACAAAATAAAAGATAAATAATAGGAAGTAGGGAGTGAGACCTTTCTCAAATGGGAAGGGGATAAAAAGGGGATCAAGAGATGAAGAGAGCAGGGAAAGAGGGGAGGGAAAAGGACTGAAAAAAGGAATCAAAGCATTGTACCAACTTCACACAAGGATTGTAAATACTATGTACTGCAAACATACAAATGATATTATGTGAGCTCCCTCTACAGAAGACAATTCTCCAGGTGTTACTGATAACTGGTGGCCACTGGGTCTAACCTTGATCCCAACCAGCAGAAAAAAACCTACTTAAACGACAGCTGTAAGTAAGGAGAGAATTTCATGAATTTTGAGGAAGATGTGTTAAAGCTACCTTCCATTTCATTCAAGTACCTATCCAAATTAAGAAATTATTTTTCCTTTCACAAAGTGCTAAATTTTTCAGATACATTTTATACAGTACAAGATTTTTCTTCATGAATCAATTATTTCTTGTAGTCCTACTGTGAACATGGCTTTTTGTAGATTTTTAGTAACTCACCTGTGCTTTCAGAAAACTTCAGTAGTGGTAGATGACAGGCTTTTTAAAACCTAGACTAAATATTAAATATAAAATGGTATGTCCTATAATGGCATTGTAGTTTATAGTATGTTACTTCATATGACAGACTAATTGCTATAGAGAGTGATCCAAATAATAAAAAAAATGCAGTTCTAGCAAGATATTTTAAGGACATATCAGACTCCCATTAATATTTTCTTCTGTTGTATTAGGCCATGCAGAGTAAACTACTATATGCAATACTGTTACTTAGTATGCGAATGGCCTAATTCAGGATGTTCCATGTGAAAAAAGATATACTTTTGCCAAAGGAGCAGAATAATTTACTAATAGGCAGTATAGCAGGAGCAAAAACCTAACAATGAGAATTCTATCAGGGCCCAGAGTCTTACGCTTTAATAGAAAGATGCCACATGAAATTGATGAAGCTATTTCAATGTGTCAGAATCATAAAGTATAACAACAACTGGTTATTTACTTTTCCATTCAGCTCAGAAAGTCCCTGAAAAACTTCTAAAACCTGTTGCTTAAAGCAAAGACATTTGGCTTAAATGGATGAAATGAAAACAACACACATTGACTATGTCGTTGAAATAATTGTGATTAGGTTTAGAGGAGAAAAACAATCTTAACAAGACCAGTTAATTAAAATTATGACTTAGATGAAATGTAGTTTATTAATCCTGAGGGAAGCAAGATCCGCTGCCATATCTTCAAAGTGTTTAAGTACACTTGACACAGAGCACAGTATTATAAATTATTTCCATTGCTTTCACGTTATAGTCATTGGAGACAGTAAATCCACACTTGCTGAATTGTCTTTGCACAAAACCAACATCATCATCATGCCCCATCTTATGGACATATTTCAAATGTCTTGGTTTTCTTGAGCCACGTCTGTCATGACATTTCTCAGAGTAGGAAATATAAAAAGTAACCTAAAGTAACGGGTAGACCAGGTGGCATTTGCAGATGTGACGTATTCATTGTTTATTTTTTCATTGCTGATTGAAATAAGGAACAATAATTGGAATTATTTGTCATTGATCATTGAAAAATTTGTACATTGTTATTTACTGGCACAATGTAATGTCCTTAAGGGGGATTTATTCATGGCCACTGAATGAACAGATTCCACCCTAAATTACATCTGGCCTAACCACTTGTCCATTTGCCCTTAATTTATAGAACCCCTTGTCTGAGGGAATCAGATTTATAGAGTCCTTATCTGTTTTTTGGCTATCAATGAAGATTTAACACTGAAGGTTTCATTTTAGTAATTCTTTGGGATAGAATACTCTGCAGTGCTTGTCTAGAGATCTATTGCAACAGCACAAATTCTTGATTAACTGATTGATAAAGGAAGGAGCAAAAGCATATGTTTAGAAATGGCTGAATTAAGTTTGCTTGACAACTTATATACTATGATCTGGAGCTTTAGACTAATCTATACCTTTATCTATATCATCTATATCTAATGTATATTGTGAAATTTCCACATTGTCATGTGACTATTTTTTCTTTCTATTTTTTCATAAATTACGCATTGATCTAGGATTACTCTAAAGATGCATTTCAAAACATTAAGACTTAGTTCATACTTTAAAGAAGATAGAATTGTGCTTATTACAATTAGAAATTAATATATTGTATTTATGCCTTCTGATTGTTCTTTTCTATATCATTGTGTATAAAACTAATCTAGTTTTCAAATGAAAAGGAAACAAATTACTGCACTCCATATATTGTAAGAACATTTTCTAACCTAAAAACAGTAACTATGACCCAAACAAATACTTAAGAAAACAATGCAAAGAAAATAATCTAGAATTTTTGTACATAAACATATTTAATGACATCTCATTACTCAAAAGACATCTCATTACTCTAACTGATTAAAAAATTCATTCTCTTTTATGAGAAAAATCAATTTATACTAGCAAAAATAAAAAGCCAAGTGAAAACTATCATGCTCTTTATTTGTAGGTTTTCTAAAGTAAAAATGATTTATCAGTGTCAGTCAAACCTTAATTTGCAAAATCAAATTTATTTTTAGATACTTTAAAGTGCTTTAGCTCACAATGATTAAAGACCAAAATTTTCTGTTGCAATGCAGTGTTGTAGATCCCTGAGTTTTTAAGAAAAACAAGAAAAATAATGTTCAATTGAGTTATGAAGTATGAAATAGGTGTTTATTAAATACATATTTTATTTGGATTTGGAATATTTAGAAAACACTTGTTCTAGCTTAAAAAGTTTTGCAAATCTAATGTTATAATGTTACTGAAATATACCCCACAAATGCCAGGCATTTCTATTCTATCATTAGAATAAAAAACATCACATGAAGGAAAGGTATTTTTTAAATAGTGAAAATTATACTTCCAAAATTGGAAACCTCAGAAGTAGTTTTACCCAACTTTGCTTTTCAGACATTTACATGACTTCATATTTGAACTGATGAGTGACTTTCAATCATTTTGGTATTTCCAATTATTGTTAATGGACTTAATAGTGCGACGATAAACAGAAACACTGAAGTGACACCTAGGATTTGGAAGCAGATTTATTTATGTCACGGCCACTGATCGGAATCATTCCCAAAATATCAGGCCCTGATCTCTGGTGGTCTAGGGTTTATATGGGACAACCAAGCAGGAAGTACAGAGGCAAAAAGTCTTGTAAATTGGGGGTCGGTTCTCACAATATGCATCATAGTAACAAGCTGTTTTTAGAAAACAAAAGTAACAGGAACTGTTATCAGAACTATTACCTGGGTAACTAACAAACTGAAGTACACTGTCTGGGAAGGAGGGCATCTTCTGCTACAATAGTAGTTAGGAACCCTTTGGATTCAAACTCAAGAATATCTTGACAAATTGTGCCAAGCACTAAGAATACAATCATCTCTGAATAAGGAATGTAGGTATATGGTCTAAGGTGCCATCAATATTATATGACGTTTAATTTCTCCATCACTCTTCATGCTTACCAGCTTCAGTGCATTTTACCCTAAAACACACTCTCTTCCAGAACAGTAGACAGATTTGCTGGTCAAGAAGAGCTCTCATGCACCTTCTTCATCCACTTCCCAGCAAGGGCAAAGGATTTTCATGATCAGCTCATCATGACTTCTTAACATGGAATTTAAAATGGACCAACACATTAATTTTTATAGGAGAGGAAAAATCATTGCTTGATAGTCATCATCTGAAAACAGATCAGACTTTTATTCTAGTGCCTTCTCTAACTAAACTTTTTCCAGTGGAAGGTGAGCCCCTCCATGTCAGAAACTGTATTCTTCGTTTTAATATCTTCAGCACCACTATGCATTTTTGTTCATTGAATTATGATGAATGAAGGAATGACTTCTAGGACAATACTAGTGACTCTATCCAAGATAAGAGGGAAAACACGTTTGAGCAAAAGTGAGAAAATCAGTATTATTCTAATGGTGTGACTGGAGCAAATAGTAAGTAAGGCTTGAAGATAAATTTGGGACAGGATAAAGTCTTCAGTCTACAAATTTAAAACTTTATTTCATAAGCTGTGTTAGTCCCATACATTGTTTAAATTTTGCCATTAATTTTTAAATTTTTGTTAGACCATGTTTGCAGTACATACAATTTAAAATCGTCTTGGGGATCCTTAGGTTTTAAGGTTAAGATTAACATGATAAAATAAATTTTATATCTTAATATTCTCTATTTTCTCTTTCCCATATTCATACAGCTTATTTCAATATAGATATTTATATATTTGCCATATTTTGTTTTTAATTTTTATTAGTATATGTTTGCATATGTAATGTTCACATTCATCTTAGGGAGTAGGGACATGTACTTAACATAACTTCAGTCTTTTTATTTCCCTTCCTCTCCCCTCTCATTCCCCTATCTCTTCCATGTCTGGGTCCCCTTCTTATTTGCAAAAGATCTGTCTCCCTGTTTTCTATTGTCTATCTTTTTTTTTTTTTCTTAAGCTGGGTTCCTCATATAGGACAAGTTATGAGACATTTAAACTTGCAGGCCTGATTTACTTCATTTAACATTGTGGTCTCAAAGTGCATTGATTTTCCTACAATGACTCAAAATTTTCTTTTTTCATGGCAGAGTAGTGCTGCATAGTATATAAATACTACATTTTCTATATCCACTCATCTGTTGATAGACATATGGACTGCTTCTGAGAGTTAGCTATTATGAGTTGTGCTGCTATAAACATGGGTATGCATGTATGACTCTGGTATGATATCTTTAATTCTTGTGGAAAGATACCAAAGTAGGGAGTGGCTGGGTTGGACAGAATTTCTAGTTTTAGATTTTTGAATAATCTGCACAGTGATTTCCATAGCGGTGACACCAGTTTGCATTCCCATCTGTAATGTATTCTTTATAGCCCTGAACCTCTGCAACCTCACCAGTATGTGTGTTTACTGTGTTTTATCTGAAAAATAACATTTGATGGAAATGACCAAGAAGAAATGAATCAACAATGAAATAAAGTGAACTCTGATGCTTAGAAATCCTCAATTATGTGACATAGGCAAAATTAAACCTGAAATGCTATTTATAATGACATACAGTGGGCCCTTAAAATTCACAAGGGCTATGTTCCAAGAGCACCCATCAGTTGTGAAAAACCATGAATCTCAGATATGGTCAGAAAAATGCCTAATAACATCTATTTTTACGATTTAAACATGCTGTGTCTCCCACAGCTGTGTAATTTAATTTAATAAAATGATGCATTAATAAAGCCTTAGAAGGTGCAGGGCCTGTTGGCAGCATCTTAGGGATCTTAGGCCTTTAAGAACAAAACCAAGACTGCTTGAGAGCTACATGCTCAGATAAGAACCTGCTATGACGCCAGGGATGAGTTACAGGGCAGCAGCCAAACATCAGCAAAGAGAACTGAATAACGCTCTCGGATTGGCTATATGGAAACCTCTCGATTTAGGAAAAAAATTTTAAAAAGCATGGAACACAAAAACAATTGCAAGGATATTTGCAGTTCCTGGGACATTGTGAGAGTTTTAGGAAGCAATTATCAATTAGGTTCTAAGCCAAGATCTGGGAATGACTGAGAGTGAGAACTCTAAACCATGACTTTGCAGGGGTATACTGTATTTATTTTTCCTCTGGGGGAACATGATGATTTTAGAGTGCTTGCAAATTTTTTCAAGGTTTTTGAAATTGATCAGAAAAAAAAAAACATTCATTTCCAAGACTTATTAGTTAATAAAGCTTGAGCTTCAGCATGTAGAACGCCACAGAACTTTAGAAATTTCCTCCTTTTTGCAGGTTGTCTGTTAACTTCTCTCCAGAATACCCTCCTATCACACATGCAACTTTTCTCTGAAATTCAAACATGAAAATTCAGTGACAAATTTAAATGTACTTTCGAAATATGATGAATAATATGAACACATTTCACCTGTACTATCTTTTTGGAAGAAATGAGGGAAAAAACAGAAAGCCTATTTTTTTTTTTTAATGAGATGAACTCGCACTGACCAGTTTTTCTGACCAGCGTTTTTTAAACAGGCACCTTATCTTTAGCCGACATGTGTTAGCCACATATTTTACCCCAGTAAAGTCAAGTCTTACAGTTGGGTGAAAACACCTATGCTTTGCATGTCATTTAACTGAATATATAACATTCACTAGTTCTTTTTATTTCAAAAAAGGCAGAAGTCTACCAATGAGAAGACATACATTTGATCAAAACAAAGAAGAATAAGTTGATGGGAGGAGATTCATTTCATAATCATCTAGGTGTGACTACAGAATTCCATTTTCAGTCAATTAACTGGAGAGGGACTTTGTGTAGGCTTTTACATAACATTTTAAGTTTTAAAACTATCTTATTAAAGCAGATTCAAGCAGGCTACTTTCTCTGCTGTCAATCAAGAATAAATAAAAATAAAAATGACATAGTTGTGTGGATTTAAGATGCCACCCACTCTGAATATGCTAGTTTTCATTGTTATCAGTCAGCTTTATAATTCGATGTAAATATGATGGCTCTATAGTTATATGCACCACTGCAAATCTGTAGCATGCATTGTAAATACTGGCTAATGAATCTATAGCATAAACAAATTTATATATACCCCAAGACATGTACATAAAAATAGACATGTCAAACAGGAAAATATATGCAATTTTCTTGAAAATGTAATGTACCAACATGAGTCTTTAGTAAGGAGAAAATCTAATTACAGTTGCTGAATAATAAGCATATATAAATGCTATATGTAGCATATATAAATAGAAGAGATGTTGATCTGGATACAGCTGGTGACATTCTTTTAAATACATAATCCTAACTGTGCAGAAGAGTCAGATATTATGTGAAATATTTAGATCCCATGCATAGGTTGAATAGAAGAGATTCATTCCTAATTTTCAAAAACATTTTTAAGAGCAATAATAATATAGTAGAAGAATGCAATTTAACACTAAGGAAATAAATCAAGTAAGGGAAAGCAAATTTCACACAGATTAGTGGAAATGGATTCATGATCACTTATATAATGCTGAAGTTCTTACAATAGTGTTATCATGGGATTTTGGACAAAGACTTCTCAGCAGTCCACATGACATACACTTATTAGATCTTTCAGTTCATTTCATATTCCTTCACCATACAATCATCTCTGAAAAGTAATGATGATAATAGTCTGGAGAAAAATTGTTAAGCAGTTATTATCTCTCTTTTGAATTCACCCATTAGTTTTTCTAATGGTACCTCTCCCTGGTCAGCTAACTCAATCACTTCTCAGCTTTAGGTCAGCCAGAGAAGCAAAGGACCGAGCCATATACTCTTAAATGTTGCTATTCACTCGAACTCGTCTGCTTTTAGCAGCATTTGAAGTCTCGAGCTGGAATAGTGGAGCTAAGTTTGTAGAGCCTGCAATGGCGAGCAGGTGGGGAAGCTGTGATACCAGACAGACTGCTTAGAGATTTACGATCGTCGGTGACTCTGTGAGGTCAATGTACTTTGGTGGGAAAAATGGTTCTAAGAATGACTGGCTTAGGACCAAAGTTCACTGCTGGTATTTGTAGCTATAATATTGCAAAGTCTCTTATCCTCATTAGCCTCAGCATATTACCATTGAAATATGAACACTAGTGTTGATTTGTGGAATAAAAGTGAAAACATGTCCTATCTCATATTATCCTTGTTGGGAAATAGATGATAGATAATTTTCAGCCTTCTTTCCTTCATCTGAAATGACTGGTCTTCATCATTAAATTCATGCCCTTAGAAGGAAAGAGTTGGAAACAGGTCTATAGTTTGGTTGCTCCCAGTGTCACAAAGATTCAGGAGAGTGACCTAGGACTAAGGAGAGAATTAAATGGGAGAATGGAAATGAATGAATTGCTTTACTCTCTACCTACCAGCTTTGCCTGCAAAAGGGAAAATCAGATTCAAAATCAGCAGCACAGAATGACTTTGGCTAATACAAACTGATTCATAAAAGTAAAACTTTATATTCACAATAATAGGATTAATTTAACACTTAGTGTAGTACTTGGTGTATTTCAGAGCCCCAAAATGAATGCTAGGAAATAAAATAAATAAAGGCTTTTGCTAGTGTACCAGGAATGCCCAAAGTGAAATTAAACATTAAAATGAGGCTCTGAGATAGTAAGCAATTTGTCTTTTTATCCACACATTCATATCTTATTGCTTAGAGAAGACACAGAGCCTTATGCTGGGAAAAGTGGCCAATTTCAGTCTCACTGCTAACATGACTACATTTTCCTTGAAAGGTAAGCAACACAATGTAATTACATGTCACAAATAATATATTTAGCACCAAGTTAAAATTATGGTTACAATCACTGTATTTCTTGTTGGAAAAAAAACATAAAGCTTTATCTGGTCACTTATTCTGTGCAGAAAATGATCTATGTTATCTTTTATTTTTTCTTTAGTTGAACTGCTTATCATTTAGGAAACAATAAATGAGTTTAAAGTTGGCATAATTTTACCTTTACTTAAAGGTTCAGGGCAATTCAAAAAATGTGTATTTATTATCTAATATCTATAAATTTTGGCAATGGTAATCAATGGAATAATTCAAGATACATGAGGCTCTACAGATTAGAATGGAAGACAGATATATTATGTACATGAGAAATACTATGGGTTGTGCAATAAACTACAAAAGGCTATAGAAAAAGAACTCTTTCTCTAAAAATGTTTCTCAACTTTGGCAGACTTTTTAAGGTTTTGCTTGTTTTAGTTTTTCTTTACTTTCTTAGTTATCATTTCATTTCAGAGTGTCAAAACATATTGATATTTTCAGGGTCACATTTCAGTATTGTTCTTGTAGTGACTTATATTTGAGTTTGTCTCTTTTTGCTCCTGTTGTTCTCAGGTAAACAAGTTATTTATATATTATTATGCCACCTGGGTTAAATCCTAAAACCTAATTTTGCCCTTGGATGAGCACAATTGAAATTGCTCTGGGTTTCACTGAGTTGGTGCACCGGAGTAAATATACACTTCATGTGTAACCACATGTAAGGACAGAATCTTCTTTTAAAAGCCGGATACAAATGTACACTTGGAAACATTTCTGACATTAAGCTGACTGGTAGTTGCACAATCAGATAATGTATGTGAAATTACCTTGAAAAGGACAAAAAGTAGCATGGATATATTGTAACATTTTTATCATGAAGGGTCAAATGATAGATGAAACAAATGTCTTTAACAGGCTGCATTTTTTTCAAATGGATGATTTCCCTGTGCAAATAAAACTCAAAGACACAAGTCTGCAAATTACATAAAATAAAAGCCTTGTAAGTTACCAAATATTGAATGTTTAATTACCACTAATCACATTCTGTTCTCCCTAGGGAGTTAATGTTTGTGTCTATTCTAAACTGAAATGTTGAAACCCTGATCCTAAGTGTTATGGTACTTTGGAGATGGACACTTTGGAAGTTCATGATGGTGGAGCTCTCATGATGAATCCAGTTTTCAGTCTCTCCACAGCCCAGAAAAACAGTGTGAAAAACTGACTGTACGCACAGCAGGAGGGGATCCTTTTCAAGAACTCCACTCTGCTGGCTCCCTGACCTCAGATTTCCAGCTTTCAGGACTCTGAGGAATAAATGATTGTTGCTTAAGTTACCCCAGTCTGAATTAAGATAGCTCTTAATGAATAGACTTTGTAATTTAACTTTTAGATGAACTAAAGCTTCTTATATTTAGATGTGATGCAGTGTGTGTGTGTCTGTGTGTGTGTGTGTATGCACACATGTGCTAACCTAGACTAGGAATGAGTTGGATTTGGAGTAGGATGTTGCATATTCAAACAAAAATCATCAGTAAAAGGTTGAGCTCCTATCAGGTATTGTCTGATTCCGTGGTCTCAAGTTTCTGAAAAATAACTATGTTGCATCAATTTTCAGTTTATTCAGAGATGAAAAGGTTCATGAGTAATTCATCCAACTTGTCAGACAGTTCTAGCTTTTACTCATTCCTTTGCTCTACGTATAGTTTTGCCTGGCTTCAGTGGAACACACATTCTCTCTGGAAACTGGAGCACTATGTTGCTTGTGTTGGACGAGACAGTCATTTCTAAAGCTCATTCAGAGTAGTATAACGAATGTGTTAATAGAAATAAGAACACACTCTTGCAGACTCAAAAGGGAGGAGCATCTGAGGCAAAGACTCAAGAGTTCTGGGGCTGGAATGTCTTATGGAGGTGAGACAACTAAACAAACTCAGAAGATAAACCATCCTTGAAAGAGCAAGCAGTATCTGCACAACAGTACAAAATGGAGATGATTGTGCATTGTATTACAGCTGGACTATTAAAAATGTGAAGGCAGTGCTGGAAATTAGTGTGCATGCTAGGAAAAGAAAATCACTATCATCTATTACAATCGCAGAATATGAATAGTGTTTTCAGGGACCTGTGAGGTAGCCTTTGAAGGAGTCTGTGATGGTTGGGGGTGGCACAAAGGTCCCACCTTAGAAACTGCAAAGGCTATTTTGTTTCATGCAGGGAAGAGCCCCGTCTCCCTGTGCTCCAAGATGTGAAAAAAGAGCAGGCTGGAGGCCCGCTGGTGATGGTCCAACCAGGGTGACTACAGGGAGGAAGAGTTTTCCTACAGAACAGGAAAATTAATATTACAGAAGAGTTATCTCTAGGGTAAATCCACACAATTAGATTTACGTATCTATAAATCATGTGTGTGCAAGCATTGTATGATTTAGAGGTATGACATTTTACATAAAGGACACATATTTGTCCTGAAATATTGCTTCTTTTTAGTGTACATCCAGAGTGCAGGTTGGCCTTACGTGGGGCACAAGCAAACAGATCACCCTAGACTTAGAGGTAAGGGAAGCTGCCCTCTGACAGGGAATATGTGAGATTCAAAGATAACAGAGCACCCAGAATTGCTGTCAGTACCTACAGGTAAAAGTTACCACTGGGTAGTACCATATCCACATTATAATACAGGCCAGGAAAGCTTGCATCAGCCAAGGAGACACAGAGGGGATTCCGTGTGTCCTGGACCATGCCTACAAGCACTTGGCCAGCTGCTCACTGCAGAGCAGGGCAGAACATCTGAGGACAAAGTTTCCAGAAGCTGAGCTGACCTGAGTTCAGATTTGAGCTCTGCCACTTACCAGGATCTCTGGCTAGTTTACTGGAAATTCTAAGACATCCTTAAAATGTGTGCTGATTTTGAGGATATGCAAAGCAAGTCGCATTTGTCAGACATAGTATCTGATTTTCAAAAAAATTTAAGACTATAAATAAGACAAATGATGATGACTACATTTATCAGGAAAAATCTCTTTTTCTTTGATAAAACTCAGCTAGCTCTCTGGACACCACGAATACTTTGGTTTTTTAAAATAGCAATAGTTATTACTTACATACAGTTCGCATTGGTTAAAGCAGGCATTTCAATGAAAATGGAATTGTGTGTATGAAGCACTTCGTATTTCTTGGGGAAAATCACCTAAACTATATTTGCCACATGGAAGTATCTTATTTTATTATTTTATTAGTACATGTTTGTAGTACATACAGATTAAAAAATCATTGTAAAGGGTTAGTGTGTGTACATGACACATTTTAATTCTTTTTATTTCCTTTCTTTCCTCTGCCTGCCCCCTCTTTTCATCCTAGATGGAAGTACCTTATTGTAGTAAAAAGATTTTGTTTATTAATTTTTAGCACATGCAAGGTTCAACAATACAGACACATACATTAATTGCAAACATGACCACACCTTTCCCAGGGTCCACCATCCTGGCCACTGTCTGGCCTGTATTCTCTCCTTTGCACTGCCATGGTCCTACTGGGGTAAACATGTGCACACTGGAAAATACTAATGGCTGAAGATTATTTGTTCCTTTTTGAGCAAAAATAAAATTTATGCATTTCTTTCTTTCCTTTAGCTTAAAGGCTGATTTAAAAGACTGCTTAATATGGAAAACATCTACATTTGGATGTTTTAACCATTCTCCAATATTTTCAGTTCAAATTAGATTTTTTTTCTTTTTTTTTTTTTCATACTGGAGATCAAACTCACCACCTCACACCTGCCAGGCAGGTGCTTATGCCATTGAGCTAAATCCTCAGTCCTATTCTTTGAGACAGGGTCTCATTATGCAGCTTAGGCTGGCCTTGAACTCACTTTGTAGCCCAGGTTGGTCTCAAACTCACAATGATCCTCCTGCCTCAGCCTTGCCAGCGCTGGGATTAAAGGTGTGTGCCACCAGGCCCGGCTTCAAATTAAATTTGAGATTTTACTGTTAAACACTTGAAAAGGTGTTTGCTGATCCAATAAATTTTAATAACATACTACTTAAATTCTAGCAGTTAACTATGTGACAAAACATCCTCTTTTGACCTATTAACAATCAGAGGGGCCTTTACTTAACAGCAGATAAAGAGCAAACTTTCTTCTTAAGCTCTGCATCTGTATTTTCCTTTAAAAAAAATCAGAGTCCATTGCCCTTTCTTGTGGAAGGTGAGGAAGACAATCACTATAATCTCATTTGATTCTGTGAATTTTTACAGTGGGAAAAAGAAATATTTAGATTGAGATTTCCAACTCGATGTCATTGTCTGCACACAAATTGCACCAGACAGCGTCAGATTTGAGATTGGCTCCTGCAATATGTTGAGAAACTTCAAACCAGTTTAGCATCTTGTTGTGGAAATAGGATTATGGTGGGCTGCTTGTGAACCAGGCAAGGATTTGCACATCACAGGAAAGTGGTGGCCATGCACTGCAGCAATAGACACAACACAGATCCAGTAAGAGCTATACATGGGCTCGTAAGGGTACAGTCATGTGAAGGCGAGGGACGCATTCAGTAACTCATTCCTCCTTTCTAGGATAATATCCTAAGACAAATATGAGCCCTAAGCAATAGTGACTACAAATGCAACCAGCCAAGGCTGGTGCTTTTGACATGGAGTTCTGGAAAGTGCATTGAAAAGGTCAGGGATAAAGTGCTTAGGAGCATGTATGACAACTCTTTTTCTAGAGTGCCGACTAGACAATTTTAGGAGCCACCTGCCAGTCTTTTAATCTGAGGACACAGTGATCAGGGTCATTTTAAAATGACAGAGGTTTAGAGTAAGGTTCATGTTACCATAGAAGGGAAGGATCAATAATAGGAGAACTGAGGGATTCAAATAGAGACTGCGGGATATTTTGTGTTGACAATTTATAAGCAAACCATAGAGTCATTCCTCTTTTATAGGTAAGATCTATCAACTTGTAATCTTGCCTGTCTCCTGTTGCATATACATGACACTTTAGAAAACAAAGTTAAAGGAGGAAACTTAGCTGATAATAGCATTTGGTCCATTCTGGGATGTATTTAATCACAAAATTTATCAACATCACTTTTGAATGTAGAAGGGAATTCCATGGTTGTTTCTATGGGATGCCACTAAAATTCTCTACACAGTTCTAGAGAAATGTGGGTGGTGACTACCAGTGATGGCATAGTCTGACTCTTCACTAAATGAAAATCTGTCCAAGAACCATATCCTGCCATGAACGAGGAAGAGACTCAGAGGAAACAATTGAAAAAGGACTGAACTGGATCTTTAGGGTCTGAGACTCTCATCCTAGTGCTACCACTAGCTAGTTCTATGATTTCTGCAAAAGATTCTTGCTTACAAAACTTTGTTTTCATACCAGTGAATATATTGTTCACAGCAAGACTGTAAGCTCCTGTCTACCTACATTTTCATCAGTAGTTAATGATTAAGATTTTTCTCTCGATTATTTTCACCCATAAATGGAGGAAGAGATTTCCCTTTGCTACAGTTGTGTGGAAATTAACTGCTTTTAGTTACACCTTGAGCTAGGCATGTAGCTACATTTATGTAAGCAACAACTAGCCAAATACTCCCTCAAAAAATAAATTTTAAAAAACAAGGAGCAAAATCCTAAGACTTGGAATGAGCCCATGCAATGAGAGAGCAGACATTTATTGTAAAAAAAAAAAAAACTAACTTATTTGTAAATAATCTCCAATAAAATCATAACAACTATTAAAATGGTTCAGTATTCAAAAAGAGCCAATATATTTGTCTTCTAAAATTAAGTTCTTTTCACCCAACAAAAAAAGGCCATATAAAAAAACTGAATTTATTACTCATTTTCAACACTTATATTCTCTTTGATTCTAAATAAAAACTGAAGATTTGAGGAAAACATTGTATGATCAGACTTTCCCTTCAATAAAATGCTAAATGTCTCAGCACATTTCACTCATCCACATTGCTGCCACCTTGCATGGCTGTTTGTTCTTTATTCCCTTCCTATATGACTAGTATAAAGTGGCACAGCTATTAAATTTTGTATTTGCCATCTTAGGTTTGTATAGCAATGACCTTTAGATATTAAATGTTAAGTTACATGTTGGGAACAATAAGGCTTAATTCAATAACAAAGAAGGAGAGCAACTCATGTTGTGAAAACTAAAATACTAGGACACACTAGGGTTTGATTTCTAAAAAAAGATGAGTATTACAAGAAAAATGTTAACCTTGGCTAAATAAATAATTTATCTCTACTTTAAATTGGTTGCTTTGATCGTAAGATTTTATCAGCCTGTGTTTCACTTTAAATGCTCAGATTAACTTTCTCATTGCCATTCTTTTGTTCAATCATTTATTTTCTTTGGGGGCTCAAGAACCCCTGATGATTTTTTTCTATGATAGTGGATTCTTTTTTACTTCCATGCTGGAAGCCAAAACATTAATCCTTTGGAATCTCGATGAATCGCCTAATTAGCAACTTACTAAAAATGAAGTAAGTTAATTATGTGTAATTTCTTTATAAAGATCAAGTGACAGACAAATCACTTTCCTAAGGCTATTCTCTTCATTTGTAGCATAAGTGAGAAAAAAAAAAAAAAGAAATCAAATAAAGTTTTTACTAGTGCTGTGAGCACCCCAATAAGAAAATAGATTTCTAACTCATTCTATTGGAAGCATTAATTCTACCTGAGTCTCGCTTATGTATTAGTATTTAAGACAGTAGCCAATCTCAGAAGGAGTGTTGATGAATAATACACTCATAAGCCAATTCACTAAAATTCACACTGCCTTTCAAGCTAAGCAAATTTCACTAATATAAATCAAGAATCTACTAAGTATAAGGTAGTATAAATTCTTGCTCCAACACTTATTAGTTCTGTAAGCTCTGGCAAGTCATTTAAATGTTCCAAGCTTCAGTGACCTCATCTGTAGAACAGAAATATTAATATGCAGTACCTTTTGCATGATTGTGAAAGTAAAAATCAGTGTTTGGAATAACAAGTATTGAAAAAAAAAACCTCATTTTTTAAATTAAATAATATCCATAGTAAAAGAGGTAGGAATTCATAGTAATAGATCTGTCCATGTTTCTGTTTCATCAACTTTGACCCGGATATGAAGCCGGCCTGGTTTTCACACCTGCAAACACCTCTTTGTGGCATGTATTTTCATCGGTGGGTTAGATTAACTGGAGAGTTAGTGGTCATAGTGAGAGCCCCATGATAGAGGGGGATGACTTCTGTAGTCTCCCAGACCCCTGCTTGGCTTCCCTCTAGGGTTACCTTCTTCATCTCCAAACCTGTGCATCAGTTCACTTCTATTCCTATCTACAAAGGAAGTAGCTAAATGCATCAAGATTTTTCACAAGAAAAAGTCAGTCGTATGATATGTCTACCTGCTATCGAAGGTATTTATGGTCACCAGTAGCATCTTCTTCTTGCTTCTCTATTTTTTGGTCATTGTTAGAGATATTACCAATGGGTAGGACACAGAATGTTGAGGCATTAATGGCCAGGAAGGCGTGCATGCAACAGACACTCAAATACTTCCAAATATTTCTTCCACCAAGTAAATAAAAAAGCAAGTTATTCACAGGGAGAAAGGCCAGTGCCAAAGGATGGGTGGTGGTTTGCTTGGAGTTTGTATGTTTGTAGTATTAGAGCCACCAAACACACTTACAGTCGATGGTAAGAAGGATAGGTATATAGACTAAGGGTAAATGATCATTTGATGTCCCAGGGGAGACAATGGGTTTGATTTAGTAATGATAATCAGTTTGGGAAGACCAGAATTAAACATATCTTCATTTTAGACAGAGGCAAAGATGAGACTAGGAGTAAAAATGCCGATGTATTTTTGTAAAAGCCTTCATTCATTTCACTATTGAGGAAACAATGGTACCCTTTCTCTTTCAGAGAAAGCAGCATTCACAAAAGTCATGATTTTGTTTCTATCATTGTTTCCCAATATTCTTGGGTTAAAGATAAACTTGATGAGAGGCTTGTAGATAACTTAGCAATAAACAGCTAATATCATTTTTTTTAATGCAGAAACTTCTGGAGGGAATCAAATTTAGGAAATTGAAGCACAAGGACCCTTGAAAGCTCTTCATAGATTTGGCTTAATAAGACAATTGAGTTTCAGTTGAGATCCAAATGTTCTTTGAATTGACGCATCTGATTTTGACCCAGCTGGCTCAGGTGCATCTCGCTAGCCTAATGACTTAGGTGGATAATTATTACTTGTGCTTAACAGGTAGATATGCCTGTACTATGATCAAGGGCTGTCTATGATCTAGCATTTTCTAGTTGCTAAAAATCATCAACTCTTTGTATTACGGCATTAGTGATATTAATAAGTGAATGTTGTGTAAAGTCTCTAGACAGCTAATGAAGAAACTAGCATTGATATATTAATGAACTATATTTTAAAAAATTTTTTTAAAAATTGAGAAAAATTCTCAATACATTTACTTCTAATTAAATCACAGTTATTTAGTAATTTATCCAAAGCAGATAAATAAAATATTTCAAAAACTTTAGTAAAGTTTACTACACCCTTCAACAACATTTCACTTGGTTTATTATGGAAAATTATAAGAAGTCTCCCTTTTTTTAGGCAGCTCTCAAGAAAATTCAGACTATTTTAATGACTTGCATTGTACCAATTTGTTTAATTTTTATTTGTTTTTAGTAATCTGTACAAAGGACATTTTAGCAAGATTTTTGAGCTTCCTCATCATGCCTTAAGTGTCTTTGATTTAGCCTTAACAAGCATCAACACAAATAAATATTAAGATGTGAATGCGTTAGATAAAAACAGAATCACAGGAGGGCTCACAACTCAGCCCAGCTTTGCCATGGTTGCCAGCGAGCCCTTCAGCCTGTTCTCTTCCCTCTGTGCTTGATCTCATGCATTAAGCCCACTTAATCTTCCTTGCACAGTAATTCTCTCCTGGCAGGAACCCCTTCATACAAATAAAAACACAAACCAAGCTTTGTTTTTCAATAATAACATCTCACTGGTCACCAGCACACTTCTTATTCCTCCACAATGGGAATTTTATGTTGTGACTGACAATAATCCCCATATACATATTGGCTTCTTCTTCCTTCTCTATTGCTCAATTCTTCCTTCCTAGATCAGTTTCTTATCAACTGTTTTTGGGAGCACTACTCCCTAACATGTTCATAAAGAATCAAATAACTTGGGGGAACTGTGTCACTTGCAAATACGTATATGAAAACTTGAAGAACCCTAAATCAAGAGGCCTGAGTGCTTTGGAGTCATTATTTCCCAAACCCTCATGTTCATGGAAAACTGTTAAAGAAAAATGAACCAAAATTTACATACATGAAGGAAATCTGCATTGATTGCCATTGTATTAGAATTACTTTTTTTTTTCTTTTCATTGTTCTTGTCTCTCTCCTCCTTTTTTTTGTTTTATTTTGGTTCCAGGACACTTGGCTAACAGTTTTTCTTTTGTTTGTTTGTTTGCTTTGCTTTGCTTTGTTTGTTTGTGGCACTAGGGATCCAATCAAGTGCCTCACATATGCCATCAAAGCAGCATACCATTGGAGTACATCCCTGGCCCTTGCTAAGCTTTTGGTAGCTGATTAGCAGTGCTGAATTGTTCTTCATGGTAAACAGACATTTGTTGAGTGGTCTTTGGAACAATACACATACATAGGAGAGACAAAGCAGAACTGGCTTGTCTTTCTCAAAACATCCAACTGGTTGCTATTAGGGATACTTTCATTGCACACCCTATAAAATTAATGTATAGGACATGTTAAGTTTCATCTTTTTCTTGATATGCTCCACCAAACTTATTTAAAATTTTGCACACAGAATAGAATGTACCTTTATGGATTTAGTACACATAGCAGAGGAAAACACAATTAATGCTTCCAGTGGTCTTCATTCACCAATCGATATAGGCTTAGATCATCTGAACAATACATTTTAGCAGGCTTATCACTTTTCAGACACATAGTTCCCTCAAAATAAGTATGATATTCTCTTTTCTTCTTAAGATTTCTGCATTATGTGTTACCAAAGCCATATCAGATGGACCTTAATGGGAGGGGTGTTTCTGGGAATAGCTCTCCCCAAATATGAATCTCATGAGATCAGCAAGGCCGGTTGAGGGCTGGGGAAGTTTCTGAGTCAGCGAGGCAGCTGATGAACTCACCTCTGCGTGAGCAAATCCTTGGAAAAGCCATGAAGAGATCTGAGCTAAAGACTCAAGAAAAATTTCAGGAGTCTTCAGGAATTAACTACATCAAGACTTGGATCCAGACTCTAGTAAAAAGGTATTGTAACAACAGAGAGCCTAAGGTAGTTTCAGCTGGAAAAAAGAAACTAGAACGTACACCTCAGTTAACAGTTAATTCAAGTTAAGTATTTAGTTAAGCATAGAAATGTAAAGGAAATCACAGTAGAAAAGTTAGAAGTTAAAAATAGGTATGAGCCTCTCTTCCCAGGAAGTAGGTGTGCTAACTTAGTTGATAACTGCTCTTTAACCTCCGCGCTGCACTTGGAAAAACTTAAAACGCAGAGTAACCAGTTATCTTTGAACTCAGTGTTGCAGTCAGGAGTTATAGGGAGAACAACTGCATACAGGACACAGAGTTTATAATACTGTTTTATGATGGTCACCTAGAGTTAAACACAAGAAAGTGTAGGAAAATCTGTCCACAACACTAAAGACCCAGGATATTCAAACAAGGGCTTGGATCCCACAGCAATGTCCTGCATGAGTCCAGCTAGAGACTCAAAACTCATGACAATGCCTCCCAAAAATCCAACTGGAAATCTAAGAGCCCACAATAAGGACTCATGCCAGTCTATTTTATGGTTCTGTTTCGAGAAGGCCAAAGGTCAGCAGTGAAACTAGAAAATCTATGCCAGCGGGGTGAAGGAACTGTGCATTGGGTTGAGGGTTCTATACGGGAGCCGAGAAGTCACGCTCAAAATAAGGAGCGAGGCTGCCCTGAACAGTCATCCTCAGCAGCAACGAGGTCCCATGCTCGACTGACAATGAGAACAGTCTAGCACAGGTCAGGAAGCCCAGCGTGACAAGCTTCTCCAGCACACATCTTCCCTTTTGCAGCCAGGAAGCGATGCTCAATGTGAGGAGCAGAGCGCCCCCAAGGTGAAAAACACAGCCACACTCATTGATGAGGTCCTGAGCTCCTCTCATGATAATGGCCGAATCCATATTGAGGAAGCCAGCATAACAAGCTCCTCCAGGAGAACCATTGGCTCGAAACAGCACCTCTTGAAAGAACCCACAATGCCTCGCTCTTCTCTGTGTCTCTATTTATGCTGGTAACTTTCTTCAGGTGGACCATCTTTACTCAACACCATGCTGATGTAATTTAATTTAGCTGGTGCTAAGTTGACCACCAGTTTTTAATCCGTAACACTCAGTTTCTTGTAAATTGCTGAATAAGTTATATCCTCTAAACCTACATCCACAAAGCCACTTGTTTAAAACAAGTCTCTGTGATCTGCTTATTTATATAAGGCCAAAATAAAGAAAGCACATCAAACATTATCTCCTCTTGGTAGGTGTCCACTGAGAACTTTTTCCTTCTTCTAACAGACCCTCCCCTAATTTCCTCTCTTTGTCCTTGATTTTATTCTACAATTTCATGAGACAAAGAGCTCAGATTTAAACAAATCATCTGTTTCAGTGTCAGGAGACCTCCTAAGGGCCACACTGTCTGACTCCTCTACCTGCTTGACCCCAGGCAGAGATACCTTCCTGCTCAAACCTTGGGTGTGAGGTCAGCATTCTGGCAATAGCATCCCATATTAAGATTGCTTTACCCAGCTCATTGATTATTTATTTTGAGACAGGTCACATTATGTTGCCTAGGCTGATCTTGAATTTGTCCTCTCAAGTGATCCTTCTGCCTTACTTCCTGAGTAGTTGGGATTTCAGGCATGTACCACTACTTCTGGATAAAGCTTAGTAGATCTCCTTATGATGGAACACTTTCACTGTATTTTATTTTACCATTCTTCCATAAAAACCAGAGCTCTTGTAATTTGGACAGTTCACGTGCCTTCATCTTCAAATACTTAGATTGATCCTATTTTTCACCATGGTGGTAGAGAATGAGATATATACACCCGCACCGTGTGTGTGTGTGTGTGTGTGTGTGTGTGTGTGTGTGTGCATTTGTTAGGAGAAAGAGGATACTGTCTGATTTCCCGGTAAGGGGCAGGCAGACAACAGTCATCAGAGAACTTGTGTTTTCTCAGTCCTGTCCTAGTTGTATTTTTTTCTCTTTCAATTTCAAGTTAGAGGGAGGCAGGCAGAGGTGACAAGTTGTGCCCTTATTTTGTAGAAACAGTGTATTCCTTCACCTTTCCTCTATGTCTGTCATTATTTAATTTGGGGTCAAAATTTCATGTTTAGTAAAAAAACAAGCTAACCTTAATTATAGTTTTAAAGTTCAACTCCAGCTCTTGCTGTAAGAGATTTTGTCAAAGGCCACGCTAAAAAGTAAGTCACTGTTGAGATGTCTACCCAATTCTCAGCCATTTTTACAACACATATATAAATGTTCTCTACATAATGTATATGTTACATTGCATACATATATGTATATGCTTTATACATATATAGTATACATACACACTTGTACATGTATGCTTATACTTTATACATATGTATAGTATATGTTGTTAAAATAATAAGCATTAGTGAGAGGGTAAAGAAGTGCATAAACTTGTACACTGTTTGTGGGACTGTGCAATGGTACAGATACTATAGAAGACTACAGTAGATCCCCCTGCCCAATTTTTTATGTGAAAGTACTGAATGATCCAGCAATTTCACTTTGAGTGGTCACCTAAGGAACTAAAAGCAAGGAGTGAAATATATTATTTGTATACCAATTATATATGCCTTTTTTACAAAAGCCAATAACATAAATAATCTAACAGTTCATACATAGAAGAATTAATAAGCAAAATGTAGTATATACATATAATGAAATATTATTCAACCATAAGAGGAATAAAATTTGGATACATGCTGCCACATGGATAAATCTTAAAGACAATATGATAGGTGAAATAAGCTAGGCACAAAAATATAAATACTACGTGGCTCTGCTTATGTGAATTATCTCAAGTAGTCAAATTCAGATACAGAAAGTAGAAACATGGTCGCTAGAAGATGTGGGAGAGAGAGTAATGCATGATTAAATTTTAATAGGTACAAGGTTTCAGTTTGGTTGGTGTAAAGTTCATAAAATCAACTGTAGTGATGTCTATAAAACAAGTAAATGCACTTAATGCCAGCAAACTCTAAACTTTAAGATAATCAAAGTGACAAATTTTACTTCATGTACCTTTTAGTAAAATGAAAAATTCCTTTACTACATTAAAAATATTGATATCTCTTCCCTTACTCTCAAATTCTTCTTCCAACAGGATATTTTATTTCTTTGTCTTCTCAGTGAAACAATTATAGTAGCAGTGGCCACAGAAAGCTAAACCCAACAGTGGGATTTCCCAGAGTAATACAGGAACATTTGGAAATATTAAATAGAGTGCACTAAGATAAGTGAATTAAGTTTAGCTATTTTTTAGGTACTATAATTTTATTTCTCTGAAATCATTTTGAAATGTTTGTTTTAATAAATTTAGAGGCTGTCCTCCAATTCTTATAGTATTACCTATAGCTGTTTATAGAATTTTAATGACGTGTTTCCATAACTGTTATTTGTGCTGCTTTAAACAAAGATGCTGCTGAGGTGAGTCTCTGCCTACCTTCTTCAGTGACAGAAGAAATTAATTCTATTTCTGAAAAAATCAGTTTGTCTGTTAGGTAAGTAATTTAAAAGACTTTTTATTTGTAAAATAGATGAAAAAATAGAGCATGTACGTTTCCATGGGACAGCATATGCTTACAACATTAAAAATACATTTTGGAAAGATTTAATGAAAGTTGTATAAAGAAAATTCAAGATTTAATTAAAGATAAACTGAGGTATTCTAAAGTACACCTTCAACCTTGAAGCTGATGTCTAGGGAAAGATCATACTAAATTACACTTTAGTATTATACTCAGATAAAATATATAAGGTTGAATGAACTATATGTTTAATGAGACATGGTGTGTGTCTTAGTTACTTTTCTCTTGCTGCTGGGACAAAATACCCAACACCCAAAGTTAAAGGAGGAAAGGTTTATTTAGCTCACAGTTTGTGGAAGTTTCAGTCTATAATCAGCTGGCTCCAAGGCAGGGCAGCATGGCACAGGGTCAACAGTTCAAGGCATCAGAAGACAGCAAAAGCAACAAGAGTAAAAGAGGGAGAACAAGTCTCTTTTCCTCCCTTATACTTTATGCAAGCTACCAGCCCTACATTGTATGTAAGTGACTGGCCCTAGGGTGGGTGTAGCACTCATGCCATCTCCATGCCCTCCTCTAGCACAGGCTGAGGATGTTTACAAAGTGAGAACCCTGGCCCCTGCTGAATCACTTCCTTAAACTTCTAAAACTTCTCAAATTGACACAATATGCAACAACCTAGAGCTATAAGGGCATGTCCTCTACACCCCAGGATGAAGAACTACTGAGTTGCTTAAACTTCTAGACTTCTCAAGTTGACATAATGCATCAAACATTACAGTGCATCTGATACTTTCTAAATATTAAGATTACAAAAAAGGTTGTCTCAAAATTTAAGAAACTAATAATAAAAAAGGGCTGGGGATAGAGCTCAGGGTAAAAAACCTGGGTTGAATCAGCAGTAAGATAAAATACAAGCAAAATCAACCATAGATTATATAATGGAGTATTACTCAGCTATAAAGAAGGATAAACTGGAGGCTTTCATAGGTTAATGAATGCAACTTGAGACTATACTCATAAGTGAAATAAATCAGACTAGCATGTGTAAATATATTGTCTCTCTAGTGTAAAAAACTGAAAGAGTATATAGGATCCAAAACGTACAATAGATATTGTGAAAATTAAAGGGAAAGTGCTCAAAAGGAAAGAACAACTGGGATAGGGGAAAAGAGAAAAGAAAGAAGGGAAAAGATTATATATACATATGTATAAGATAGACAACTATACTACTAATCTCTGTTACGTCATCAAAAAGAACAGTTTGTGCTTTCATTGTTTGATTGTTTGATAATTTTTGATGCCTAAATCTCATAATCTGAACAACTACTTTGAAGATAACAATAGGCAATATATTAACTAGTGTTAATATCCTATTATTTTGTTTTGAAATTCTGTAGCATCTTTTTATTCTTTGTTTTGTTTTTAAAGTAAAAAATAAGCAAAACGGAACATAAAAAGCAAACAAAATGTTTAACCTACCCATAGACACTGTTGCTTTCTTAAATGAAATAATAAAAATGTTTCTAATAGAATAGTTAATATATGGTTAATAACCCTTATTACTTCATTAAGCAATTGCTCAATGAGCACTTTGCATGCTTCAGGATATATGGTAGATGTTGATAAACTGAGATGAATAAAGATAGTTCCTGTTCTCCTGAACATTAGGATGCCCTAGCTCATCTGATGTAGCTTAATTGTTTTAAAAACTATAGCTATCATTCCCAGGCCAAAACTAACTTTCCTGACCTCCTTTTAACTGTCCCAGAGTAAGTGATCATGGTCACATTCTTACTCTCCTTGCATTTTAGCCTTATGAAGATGCAAAACTGTAAGTCATCATTTATCTTCTGAGCTTAAAAAAAAAAAAACTTGGATAATAGCCAACATAAAATTTAAAAGATCCGAGTGTTTTGGGAAATGGTCAAATAATTTTTCTTTTTTAAATTGAAATTATTGAATTAGGCTTTAGAGGGGAGAATAAAATACAATTGGGAATGACTGAGAGATATAAATACATGATTAGATAAGAGTCTACCACTTTTTAAAAAACACTTAGCTGTACTACCTAAATTATTTTTTATAAAAAGCTTCAGGCTAAGTCATGGATAATTGAAAACTTCCCAGGAAATAAACCCACATAAATGAATCCCCCAAACTCGATAATCTTAGGTTTAACAGTCATATACAAATTTTCAAAAACTGCCCAAGGAGCCAATAAATATTGAATATGACTTTGTGAAGTGAAATTGAGCACACAGAGTATAATCAAACTGAAAGTTAATATCAATCTTTAATATTAAATATAGAAGTTTTTATAAGACTGCTAATTACCTCCAATATTTATTTCCCTCTCTTGCACGGATATAGACATTTACTGGGGGCATTTTATCACTGGATCTCACTTGCAGCTGTGTGTAGCCATGCTGCTAACTACTAACTTGTAGCCAATGAAGTCTTTTCATCTAAGTGTTGCATGAAACTGCTGGGAAGTGGCCTTAAAGGGCCAAGGCCAGACCCTCCCTATTGCTTCTACAATTTTTATCTGGAATTTGGATATGGTGCTTTAATTTCAGTTAGGGACTTCAAAGTGCCTAGTGAATGTTGAGAATGGGAAGACAGGAGAAGCATAGCTTTCTGACTCCATTGAGCACTATAACAGCTTCAGTGCACCCTGTGTGGTTTTTGCATACAAAGAAAATCTCTGTCTTGATTATTTTTATCATTCAAAGCTGAACCTAATCCAGACTAATGTCATATTTGGTATTAAACTAAAAAATAAGGTAGTATGTGTGACAAACTTAAAACATGTTTAGAATTGACTCTAGTAGTCACATAACCAGGAAGGCTTGACTATTATATTACAGGTTTGGAAACCTTAGAGAATTTGTTACACCATAGCAAAATATTTGGTAAAATTGCCAACTGGTGTTTCTTGGAAAATGAACTTAGTGCAAATCGAAATTGTTAATGCTAAGAAATGCTCAAACCATGACATATATCAATTTCTTCTTGCTGTGTTAGCAACGTTTCCAAGACAGAGATGAATTCAGAGTAGAACCAGGCAGATTGGAGGCTGAGATAAAGGTGAAACTGCTTTAAATGGGAGGTGTTGTCTGGTTATGTTGGCAATCTAAAATGATGGGGGGAACCCCAATCTAGGAGTTTCAATAGGCTAAGAAAAACTACCCTAAATAGATGTCCAGAAATTATAACACGAGGCTATCAAGAAGTAGTCTTAGAATGAAGATTATATCCCCAAAATATGTGCACGTGCACGTGTGTGTGTGTTAACACCTTTGGATAACTTATCAACTGGATGCTAGGAGACTCCTGTGGTAACAATCAGACTAAGGATATCATCACACAGGGTGAGACTTCAGAACAAATTAACTACATATAATCCTCACAGACTTTTAATCAGTCTACATAGTTGAATTCCCATCCCAATTTTAAAACTCATGAGGAAAAAATACACTGAATAGATCCACCTGCCAAATATCCTACCATAGCAATGTAGTGCACCACAGAGTATTAGTGGTTCACCCTCCTTGGTCCTTTAGCCTGTTGGGAGCTGTGGTTCACTGGTTTTGCCCACATTTCCAGAGCATCAAACCATGCACCACTAGCCTCAAAAAAGATGAAAAATAAAAATTTGAAGTGTGTTTTCTACTGAATGAGTGCTGCTTTTGTACCATTGTAAGGTCAAAAAAATCAAAAGTCAAACTCATCAGTCAGCATCAATCATCCTGGGTTCAAGAACACTGCAGAAAGAAGGCATGGAACATACAGAGTCCCTGTAACAGGAGCACGGCATTCCAGCAACTCAGAAGTCTGATGCTAGGAAGAGACAGAAAGAAGGGCTTTGTTGGTGATGTGTGTAACACAGAGAGGAGCTGAACCTTGGATCATTGTAGTCTAAGTTGTTTCTCATATAACTTATTCTTCCAAATCGTGACTCATTCTTCCAAATCACGACTTTTTGTGACTGCAAAATGTTCCATCCTGTACATCTGACCCAATATCTTTTAGAATATTTTTCTATTATCATTTTTTCAGGGTGTTTCTAGTGGTAGATGACTATGAGATTTCAACAAACTCTCTTGTACTTTATTCTATGGTCACACAATCATAGTCATTATTTACACACCTTCAAACATGTATGAATTGAAATCTTAGAAATGTAAATTTATTGCATGCCCTTAAATCTTAGTGAATTTGACTTAAAAAGTAGCCATTGCTAGCTGTATTGTATCCTCATTTACAAAGTAGATAAGTAACTGTCGTGGTTAAGGTGAATTGTGTCAATTTGAATGCTTTGGGAATCACCCAAGCAATTAGTAAAGCACACTATTAGGTGTGTCTGGGTGGGTCAGGAGTCATGATTTTCAGTACTACATATAGTCACTGGCCCCTTCTTCTCTAACACCGTTCCCTCTCTACTTCTAAGGCCCCATGATCTAAGTTTCTTGCTCTGTTATGCTCTTAGACCATAAAGTTTTTGCTTCAGTGTCAGTAAACCACTGACTGAATCTCTTGAAACTGTGAGCCAAATTAAATCTCTTCTTTAAATTGTGAATATTAGGTATTGTATTTCAGTGATAGGGAAGCTAACATAGAAAAGCAATATCAGAAAAATAGGATCCTTGCTGTGACTATACCTGACCATGTGGTTCAGAAGCCTTTGGAACTGGTTCATGGGAGGGGTTTGGAAAGGTCTGCAGAGGTCGACTAGAGAACTCCTAGAATGCTGCAAGAAGTATCTGATGGCTGATTTTGGTCAGAGTCAGAGGACCAGAGTGCTAATAGGAATGTGAACAGTAGAGGTCATGCTCAGATTTCACTGGCAATTGGACTGCACTGTATAGGTGTTGCATTCTGATAAAACAAAATTAACTATATTTTGCCCATATCCTGAATCTTTTTTGAGAGAGAGAGAGAGAGAGAGAGAGAGAGAGAGAGAGAGAGAGAGATATTAAGAATGTTAGGCTAATTGAATATCATAGGAAATTCCAGGGCAGCCAATGTTTATACTGTGACATGGGCACTGCTAGCTGTGTTCAAATAAATTTATCATGAGAATTGGGACTAAAAAGTGGAACAAAAAAAATCTAAAAATTTTAAATTTTGTACCAGAAGAAAACATGTGTAAGGTAGGGACCAAAAGGGTTGTGGCTACTGAAAACACTAGCACCATGAAAAAGCAACCAAATACTTTTTACAGGACAAGAAGAGAGTTCTCTTGAGGGTATCTCAGGAATTAACAATGCCCCACACCTTGCTGAGTGCAAGATACAAAAATGTAAATCTTTCATTTGAGAAGAGAGCTCCTGAGCCCCCTGCTCAGTGAGTGCTTCCTAGAAAACTCGTTTCCCATGACTTCATTTCATCATACTCAGCCATTAGTGTACTTGAGGCTGCTGCACAGGTCCAGGGTGCCTGGCTACTGCTCACATCGACAATAGACATTGGCATTGTCCTTATGATGTTGATTTTAACAGCATACAGAATGCAAGAGAAGGATTCCACTGAGATTTTGAAGGAAGACTTGGGAAACTGGGCAAGGAGCGCATGAAAGGACATTTCATGAAGATGTGGGAATGATGCAGTAAAAGGTGCAGTAGAGACTCCAGGAAGTCAGAGACATCAGGAATGTGGAGCATCGCCTGAGGAAATCCACAGGCAGTGGTTTGAACAAACCCCAAAAAAAGACCACATGGAATATAACCAGTCAGGTCATAGTGGATTGGCAAACTCCTCTGCAACTCACATCACACTACGATGTGCCCCAGATGCCAGCAGTGGACTGGCATCTATAGGACTTAGTATTTGCCCTGCTGGGTTTCAGAATTGATTTAGTCCCCATTCCTTCCTTTTGGAATGGGAATTTTTATTCTGTTTCATTGTACCTTGGGATTTTACAACTATTTTTATTTTTACAGAGTTTCATAGATAAGAGTTTCACTTGAGTCTCAGCAGTGATTTGACTTGAACTTTTGGAAAATTCTGGAATTATTGAGACTTTGGCAGAAGGGATTATTTCGGTCTTGTTTTTGTGTAGGATAGTTGTAACATGTTTGGCAGTATTATTAGCTTGTTGATAAGCATATTTGGAAATTAAATTGATGTTTAAAGAGATATATTTTGATGTCGAGCTGACAGGGTGTGGAATGTCACCAGTAAGCACACTTGTGTTAACTTGTTTGGCCTGAGAGCCACCAAAGGGATTAGAAAAGCTTATTTCTGAATGTGTGTGTCTGGAGTGGTCATGGCAGAGCATATTTGGGATCCATATTTGGTCTCTTGCTACATTTTCTTTGACACTCTTCCCTGCTCTGCGTATTTGTCTCCATGAACTGAGCATCTTCACTCTGCCATGCTGTTTTGCCATGAGGTTTTTGCCCTGAATGCAGCTAGCCATGGAATGGATCCTCTGAAAATATGAGTTAAATTTAACACCTCCTCCTTTAATTTGCAGGTGTCAATTTTATGTCTCAGCAATGGAAAAGCAGACTGACAGGCTGAGTAAAATTTTGCCAAAATTTCTTTTATTAAACATGAATTCTCATCGACTTTTTATATTGCTTAATCATATAAAGATACATTTGTTTTTGCTAACTTTCAAGCATGGATCCTTAATTCACCACTGGATGCTTCTAACCTCACACCATTGTTCTCTATTTATTTTCTAAACACTTTTCTCTCTTCTAATTCTTACCTCCATTTTAAGGAACTTAATAATTTGTGATCAAAATCTCATGAATATCTCTTTTCTTCCTGCCTTACAATCCCCAAACTATTACCTACATTAGTGTTTTTTTAAAGTGTGAAAGTGACAAACACTGTAATCACTGAGGAAACAACTCAGTAGTTTCTCAAAATAATAAATGATAGTTATCATATGATATAACAAATGCTATTCCCAGGGAAGCCAAAGAGAAAGAAACAAATGTTCCTGTAAAAATTTGTACAAACATGTTCATACCAGCACTGCTCATAACTGCCAAAGGTCAAAACAGGCAAAGACCCACTGACTGCTGAATGGATAAATAAAATGTCATGTCAGTAAACAGAATATTATGCAACAATAAGTAGGCATAAAGTATAAGTACATAAATTAAATAAACTACATTTGAATAAACTTTGAAAACATTATGCTAAGGGTAAGCAGCCAGTCATAAAATATAACTTGTTACTTAACTCCATTCACATCAGATGTCCAGAATACACGAGTCAACAAAGACTGAAAATGGGTTAGTAGATATCTTGGAATAGAAAAGTTCAGAGTGACTTTTTTTTTTTTTTTTTTTTTTTGTGGCACCAGGGATTGAACTCACAACCTCACGCCTGTCAGACAGGCACCTAAGTCACTGAGCCAAACTCCTGGCCCTGGTTTTTTGAGGCAGGGTCGCACTGTGTAGCTCAGGCTGGCCTTGCGCTCACGTTGTAGACCAAGCAGGCCTCGAACTCACAAAGCTCCTCCCACCTCAGCCTCCCGAGTGCAGAGTGACTTTTAATGAGATAGATAAATCTATTTTAGGGGATAAAAATGACCTGAAACTAGACTGTGGTGGTTGCTATAAAATTCCATGAATGTACTAAGAACTTTTGTATGCTTTAATTGATGAATTTTGTGGCAGGAGAATTATGTATCTACAGAATGGTTTAAAAAGAAAATGGAAATCATCTGGATGACTATTTAAAATGCAGGTTTCTGGACTGTACTTCAGACCACCTGAATCAAATTTTTGCTAAATACACAAGCAAGACTTTTTTTTGAAACACTCTAGAAGCTTCTTATGCAAATTAAAATAAGAGAACTTGTTCTAAACATAAGTTATCTTAGCAAATACACAAAATCTCTACTATTTGTTTTCTGAATGCACTTTTGCCCTAGCCTAGCAAATAGCAGAATTACTTCTCTCTCTTCTAAGCTTCTAAAGCAGGTCTAAACACCTGCTTCACTCAACCTGAGAGCTCACATTTCCACCCTCAGGCTTGACTAAAATTTTTCATCCTTTTCATCTCTCAACAAATATTTTCACACTATGTCATCAACTGCACATTTTCCAGGAGCCATTCTTCCCATAACATGTATTTTTCTGCCCTTCAAATATTTCTTTCTTTCAAAGATTAAATCTAAACCACATATATATATTGAGGTCTAGAGTCACATTCATTTGTTCAATAGCCCGAAGACAATAGGAAAAGTACTGAAGGCGTTAAAGGATTTTGTTTGATCACTGACCTTCTGAGCCCACATTCTACTATTGGGAAAGAACATTCATGGTCATATTTCCTATTTGCACACTGTTTTATCCATTAAAAATCTGCAAAGAGACGCGGTCTCTCTTCAGAACCTCAAGTCTTTATATTACAAGAGGGAGTGAATCTTGTGGGTGTGACACATCAGGGTTACTACATAGGTGGTTCTGTTGCATTTTTGGCACTATGTGTAACGGTAAAAACATCGGGAAGATCAGAGGATTCAGATAGTGAAGAGAGTTAGAAATTTATTTATGTTTTTCGTGGGAAAGATATTTAAAGCAACGTAATTTTAGGACCAGCCTTTGGCAGCCTTGAATGTTAGTATAAAGGTGTTTGGCTCTAATTCTCATACCCTCCCCTCACTTCCCATGTCTAAAAAGACTTGCACTGTTCCCATTAGAGATTCAACCCCTTTAGGATCCTGAAGTTCAAAAAGTCTCACAAAGTTCTCTTCTAAATCTGTGAAATTCCTTTGGAGAATAGATATTCATTGTTTACTACTTGAGCAATAGCTAGATGCCGAGGTAAGTGGGAACTCAAAATAGAAAGAGAAATTTTGAAGAGTAGAAGTAGGAGTTCAACAAAGGTGCTTCCATTTGATTACTCCATGGGTATTCAGACTAGAACAACTAGCTTCCTTTTGTTTAACTTAGATTGTCTTTAAAAATTCAGCAACAAGTACAACAACAGCAAGCTTGCATAATCAGTAAGAACCTTCTAGATAGAAGAGAGAAGTTTTCAAAAAACAAAACAAAACAAAACAAAACAAACAAAAAACACTACTGACTACCTAGAAAAAAATTAAACACACAAGAAAACCAAATAAACGATAACAGACTATTGTGGTCACAGGCACTAGATTTCATTTGGTTTTATTTCTGTACATACAGAAATATTGCATGAAGTTTTAGGAATTTTTAAAAATTAGTGTCCTAAATTAATCTCTTCTTGGTAAACAAAGTTCAAAGAGAGAGGAAATACAAGCAGTAACTTTAATAAACATAAACTTAAAATTAATCGCAAGCATTTAGAACACTTGGAGACCTTGATTAGAAAACTGTTACAGGAATTCTTGGTATCTGTAGATTCAACTAGACAACTGATTATCTTATCATTTAAGATCTCAAATCCAAGGTATATAAAAGTACTCTATGGTGGTTAGTTTTGTGTGTCAATTTGAAAAGCTTTTAGTGTGCAACCTATTCAATAAGACAATCATCTAAATGTGGACATAAAGATATTTTACAGATAAGGTGAGCTCAGCTTAGTTTCTTTTAAGTAATGGAGATTATCCTTGATAATGTAGGTGGGCTTCATCCCATCAGTCAAAAGCTCTTAAAAGCAAAGGAAAAGTTTCCTTGTGTAGGCTTTTAGAGTAAAAAATATGTCAATGAGAGAATCATACATATTATGTAAAGTGAAGCACGGCATGGGACACTGAGGAAGGAGGTTTTCAATTTTGAGCCCAGCGTAGGCAATTTAGCAAGGTCCTACCTCAAAAAGAAAAAAAAAAAAAAAAAAAAAAAAGGCTAGGAGTGTAGCTTAGAGGTCCTAGGTTTAAATAACACTACCACACACACACACACACACACACACACGCACAAGTGCAAATAAATAAAAATGATAACTTTACAAATTTGAAACACATGGAAGCAAAAATTACACACTCTGTGAAGCTCAAGATTACATCTTACTGGTCATGCTATATCGCCTGCATCTGGTATAAGGTCTCAGCTATACTAGGCCTTCATAATTCCTTTAGATATAAATAAATGTTAGTAGATTTCAGTTCTATCACAGAAAAGATAGATGGAAAATAGAAACATCAAAGCATATTTGGAAACAAAGTCTAAGAATTTTGAAAAACAGGCTCAGAAAAGGATAAAAAAGATTGAGTATTATTTCAGATGGCGAAGAGAAAATTGAACATTGATCTAATTACAGTTCGAGTTTGAGGACTTCAGTTCTCAAGATGGGAAACATATTTGTTTTATTTTCTGTGCATACCTTTCGTATGCCAGACAGCTCAGTTGCTCAGTGTTTATATGATAAATGTGGAGAATTTATTCACTGTCATTAAGGGTAACAAACACAGCCCTGGGTGTCAAGATGTTCTTTTGAACTCTCTTTGCTGTTGTCTTATATGAACAATTCTCTGGAAGCACTTGTCCTGTCCCTGTGACTTCCAACCTATACTCCTCTGTTCAAGATATCCACATCCTACAGAATTTCAGGATGAGTACACAAGGGCAAGACGATGATATAATTTATTATTAATTCTTTGTTATCTTAGAAGGACACTAAGTCCTAGAGGGACCTTCAGAGCATTCATTTTTTTGTAAATATTGTTGTTTTATTCCCAATATTGTTATTACAAAGTCTCTTAATGTTTTCATTTCTTTGGCAGTGGTAGCATCCCACTGCACTGAAACTCAAGGTCAAATTAATGAATCCCCTGTAATTTTCAGGCTAACTGGAGAAAGGAAGGCAGATTCTCTCCCCTTGTTCCATGTCTGGCCCTGCTCCCAGGCTCCCTTATTCCATCTTGGTTTTGTTTTGATTTTGTGTTCCTCTCCTCCCACTTCCTGTGTGGACTCCTTGCACCTGTGCTGTGCTTCCTCACTGGTGACGTGTCTTCCTGTCTAAGTTTTGCTTTTTTGTATGCAAAGCCTTCTTCCCTTTGTCATCAGTGAGTTCTCACTCTTTTTCATGTGTGTGGGACATCATTGTCTCAGATATATTTTTAATTGATTTCCTTGCAAATCTGTATTCAATCTTACTTACAGATAACAAAACTGCACTTGAAACTTGATCAGCTTCAGTGTTTTCATCCAGTGCTCCCTTGCTTTTTCTGCTTCTGCTTTGTGCTTGAATACCTGTATCCTTGAGTTACCCGCTTTTCTCAAATTTATTAGGACTTTTAACTTCTATGTGATCCATTTTGGAAAATGCATAATACAAAATAAGAAGTACGAATCTCTTTTAAGAAATCAGGTAGGGAGATAGAT
Source organism: Dasyprocta punctata (assembly GCA_004363535.1). NCBI lineage: Eukaryota > Metazoa > Chordata > Mammalia > Rodentia > Dasyproctidae > Dasyprocta > Dasyprocta punctata. The sequence goes on along the minus strand of RJWM01005209.1, from coordinate 29,127 downwards.
CTTTCTCAAACAGGAAGAGGATCAAAAATGGAGGGAGATGAAAGGGAGGTGGAGAGGAAAAGGGGATGAAAAAAGAATTAAGATGTTTATACTCCTGTACCAACTCCCCACAAGTAATGTAGTCATTATGCATGGCAAACATATACAAATAAAAAATAAAAACTTAATAAAAAAGAATTACAGTTACTTCCAATTAGAGGGAGTTACAAAAAATTCACTTAAAACTTATCATGGGCTGAAATGTATCTTCTGACATGATATGTTGAGGCTGTGACCTCCAAGGCCTGTAAATGTGGCCTAATTTGGGAAGATAATCAAGTTATGAAGATGTGATGATGATTATGATGGTCCTAATCCCTTGTCTGGTGTTCTTACCAAAAAATGGAAATCTGGATACAGAGCCACAAAGAGTAAAAACAGATGTAAGATGGAAAACAGAGCCTAAAGGAATGTATCTGTAAACCCAGCAATGCCAAGCATTGCTGGCAAATTCCAGTGGCTACACAAGTCAAGGGATCTGTCCCCAGAAGCTTCAGAGAGCATTGCCCAGTTTACACCTTGGTTTCAGTCTTTCACCATCCAGAACTGTGGGAGACCAGGCTATGGAAGGGTTAAATTTCTGATCATGAAGGGACCTGGCTATGTTGGAAGAGCTCATACTCACAGTGCTCTTAAGTCAAGATGACACCGCAGCTGAGGCAGTCCGTGGACTATTGACACTCCTATTCCAGAGCAATAAAGTGCCAATCTCAGAGATCAAACAGTTCTCTTAATTAGCAAGACTTACTGTCTTTGTTCTGACTTTTAGGGTTTTTGCCTATGATATGCCCTCCTCTTCCTACAACCCTCAAATCTGTGAAAACTTAACAAATGTGGGGATCCAGAAGAGTCCTAGTCTTCACTCCCAAAAAGTCTTTACTCCTGAGAGAGTTCTGACTTTCCTAGACTTCCTACAAGCCATTCCATTGTCTTTCTTTTTACTTAAGCCATCGGCATACACTTGCTTTGGGAGATTGGACCTAGGCCAAGTTCCTGATACAGACCATGAGAGAATTCATTCTACTGTTTTAGGTCCTTGTATTTACGGTACTTTGCTGTGGCAGCTCTAGGAAGCCAGTACACATCTCAAAGAAGTTGATACATTCTTTTCTTTTCTTTTAAAGGGAATAAAACAAAACAATAAATCAGAACAAAACAAACCATTGAGGATGATATTGGATTTCAAAAACAAGGCAGAAGGAAATCCTCCATAGTTGCTATATTGTATATTTTTATCCTCTAAATAGATGCTCACACTATTGGCTTTAGGTCTGCAAAGTCAATCAAACAATACAAGCATTAAATCGTTTGTTTACTTCAGTTGCTATCATCTCAGCCTGTGTTCCTCTGAATCAGACAGTTGCTTGGAGGCGTGGGGTGTAGCACTCTTCTTGTCTCCCAGCCCACATGCCAACTGGTTCATGGGAAGGGTGGGCTGACTTCTTTGTTCTTTCCCAGACTGCTGCTGGCTCACAGGCAGGGATGAGTTGGATTTTTTATTTCCTCCCAGCCCACAACTGCTGCTGGCTCATGGGAGGGTACAGGGTGGCTTCTTGGTTCTCCTCCCAGGCCATGACACCACTGGCTCATGAGAGAAGTTGACACATTCTCTGACATAACATCCCACCTGATAAAATACTTCTTGTTCCAGTTATTTTGGAAAGCAAAAAATGAAACTAGAAAAAAAAACTTCCAAACAATGTATTTTTGTATGTACAACTCCAGGTCTGGAGAGTGGGCCCTAAATGGGGAGCTACAAGATCCCATACATATCCTGGTAATGGACTGTCATACCCAAAGAGTTCCAAGATTCTTCAGAAATCTCTCTTAAAAGCTTGTTCATGACTAATTTATGTAGTATGTTAGTGTTTTAAAGAATCATTTACACATTTTAGTATATGCCAGACTCAGGATTGTCCTATATTAAATGGTTAAGAAACAAGTGAACTAGAAACAAACTGCCAATTGTATGGTAGAAATGTCATGAGAGTAAAGCTCTCCCAGTGACAGTAGTGCCCTTATAGAAACAGACATTAAGAGTGTTTATGCTCTATCTTTATCTCTCCCTATACATGCTGTGAAGATACGATGAGAAAAAGACAATGTAAAAGTCAGGAGGCATGCCTTTGAGAGACAATAAATTTGCCAGCAACTTGATCTTGGACTTCCAGCTGCTAGAACTGGAAGAAATTTCTGTGCTCTAACTAGCTCCCTGTATGGGACTGTGCTATACCAGCTAGAACTGATGAAACAGCTATATCCTAGTGATCTGGATTAGTAACTAGGAAGAAATGTGCCCTCTGCTAACCTTACAAATGCCCATACTGCCACCCCTTGCCATCTCTACTCTTCTTTTCTTTTGCCACCCCAATTTGCTCTCTACCCTCTGCCTCCCCATGTTCTTCAGAACTCCTCTTCCAATAAAACCAACTCCAGAACTTTCCAACCACATCTCCACTTCCTTTCATGTGATAACAAAGGGAAAAATAAAAATAGCAAGGCTAAAAATGATAGAAACTTTAAAAATTTGTCTACTCTCACATAACTCCGGGCCCTGGCCTGTGTCCAAAACCCTATTACTAAGTAATTGATCAATGAATAAATATAATTGTCATGTTTGTTATTCTCTTATTAAAATTAATGAAGCATTGTCTGAAGGAATTCTAGTTGAGAGGTAGAGAAGAAAGCTAACCCCTATTGTGGGAGAAACATCACAAATGACTCATCTTTTTTCTTATTTTGTGTATTCCCAAGCAAGAAGAGAATAAGTGAATCCTTAGTGCACGTGTATATGATCGGGGTGTTATGAAAGAGAATTGAGATTTTTCCAAGGATTCACAGGAAGCAGTCACAAAGAAGAAAATGTGCACAACCAAGCTTGCAGGTGAAAAGAAACCAGGAGTTCAACAGAGACAAAGTACAGACATAAGAGAATGGGTAACAAGCTGACTACTGGAAACCTTTGTATAAGGCTTTCATAGAGAAGGAAAATTATGTTTATTCTTTTTCTTTCTTCAATGTTTCAGAGACTAAGGAAGAATAAATACTTTGAGTAGCACACAAGTTGATAAAAGGCCTTTAGTTGAGCAATACTCTGAAGATTCAAATTTTCCTTGGAAGACATGATATTTGAATTTTTTTCAGGATTTGAGATAAATTGGAAAGACAGTATTTAGGGTCCTCTAGCATCAAACGCTGGGCTTCACACATTATGATATATAATGTTCATAGAAGGGATTATATTGCCATGTAATAGATGAAGAAAGGAAGATACAGCATTAACAGACTCATCCACTGAGTAGCAGATCTCCAAAATCGTGTGCATGATTCCAAAGCTTATGTTTTACCTCAAAGTCAATTGTTTCCATTCTAGAATTTCTTAAGATGTGTCCATGATAACATCTGCAGCTGACTGAATATTTTTCAACACGGTGTGAAGCTGCGTAGTGGGCTTGTGTGCTTCAGTTTTTTACAAGTCAGAGGCAGCTCACTTATAATGGGGAAGCCAGCAGCTGGAGTGGAGAATGGGCGTTAGATCAGAGGCACTGTAGCCACTTGAGAGGTAGCTACTTGGAGGAACCTGCTGTCTACTTTTAACCAACTTACTGAACACCACACTGCATTTTCTTATATGAAATTAGTACTTTGTTCATCAACATCAGTGTTAGAAAAGAGATCTCAAAGTTGAAATTAAATATAGTAAGTCATTTGCAAAAATCTCTTAGAGATGCCCCAGCCTTGTATGAAGATGGTGTCAGAACGCAGTGAGATCTGTGACCTGAGCCCTAATACATGGCTCAGGGGTGGAGCTTTCTGGGGCTTGCCCTGGTTCTGAGGATACCTGAACCCTATCATTCAGTGTTGCTGCTTCCCAAGAACACTTTATTCCTGGTCTGACAAAGCAGAGAGCTTGAAAATAGTTGTTTGCCACAGAGTTTGCATTAACCATGTTGTGCTTATTTGCTAATAAATGTAAAAAGCACAAGAATTTAGTCCATGGCTTCCTTTCATTGCTCCCATAAAGCTATGGGAGATTAGTTGATTCTCATGCATCTCACCTTTTAGTGGTTGATGTTATCTCTCCTGAAGAATATACAGACGTACATGTAAAAAGGTTCTGACTGATCTGTAATGATTTTCTTTACATTATTTGTGTCAGAATCACTTGAAATTTAGAATTCTTCACTTTTTCAGAGTACTATGTCTGAAAGTTCTAGAATTAAGGCCAGAGATTCCAGTTGCATTGCACCACCCCCGTGGTTCTTTTATGTACTGAGGATCCATGCAATGAGGATATAATAAAAAAGCATCATGATCATTTGCTGACAGTGTAGCCTAAAAGTAGACCACAGATCCAACAGGAAGTCCTAATTGCTAGATTTGAAAACCATAATCTGTAAAGCAGTAATACATAGCACACCATAAAGTCCTACACCCTATGAACTCTGTGCCACAAATATGTGGTTACAGTTATTTGCTTCCCCGTCTAGATCAAGGAAGACGGAAGCTGCTGTCAGCATTCAGCAAGCCTATCCACAAATAGCAATCTTCTAATGAAGACGTGGCTAGAGGTTGTCAATAGCTTTTCAACTAACAGTTGTGATCTATTTTCCACGACAGTGGTGAACACTGTTGGACATAAGCCAGTCATATTGTATACATTTTGGGAGGGAAACTAGTTTGATTATTAAGTTGCTTTCTTTTTTTCACATCAGTCAGTCCCAGTTCATTCACCTATAAGACATCTTGTCTGACTTTCATCTATTCATCAAGTATTTACTGAGCAACTTTTTAGAATCAGTGTAATCTTACCTCTCAATAAACATTATGGTAGATTAAAGCAGTGCAGAGAAAGTTCAGGACTTTTGTCTCTAAATTTTCACTTCTCAGAAGGAAAAAAATGCCCAGTCAGAGGTCTTGAATTTAGAAGTTGGCCACAAACTTGGTGGCAAGTCAACAAACCTCCTAGGCCTTCTGCTTCCTTCTCCAGACAACTTGGGATAAAATGCTTGTCTTGCCTATTTTACAGAATTTACTAATTCGTTCATAAATAGGTATAGGTCATCTCTTATAATCCAAGAAGTTTTCTAGGACACTTGGGGATATGGTAGGAAATAATGCAGACCACACAGGCTCTCATGTAGGTTTACACTAATAACTAGAAGACCAAGATACATACTGTGATATGTAAATAGGTTTTTGTATAACCAAACAGTTATACAAATATTAATAGAAATATTTTCAGAGGCAAATACATATTTACATGTATTTTTAAAAATTTAGACCAAATCCTTTCTTAAGGATATGATGCATGGCTTTTATATTTCATGTTGAATGATTTTGGAAAGGAAAGACAATAATCTAAAGGAATGATGTACTGATCTAAACTACACACCTAGCACTTTAATAAAACATGTCCCCATATTTCATTCATGATAAAAAAATCATTTTCTGGTGAGATGCACGTTTCCACTTAGAAGTTGGGCCAGGTCCACACTACAGGACTCTTTCATCCAGAGTAGAGTCTCCCATTTCATGAATTATTTTCATTGCTTGAGAACCAAGTAAAATGATGGCTTCTCATATGAGGTCGCCAATAGTGGCCCCATCATCTGGCTCTGAGCATTCACATTTTTGTATAATTGCTTTTCTTGCAGTGTGGGCTGGACTTACTAACTCACTTCTAGCAAATTATGTATAATAGGAGTGGTAGAAGGTTTGTGTCAAGATTATATTATAGAGAAACAATAATAAAAACCAAGATTATACTACCTGTTGGGAATATTCTCTCTGTTTTTCTGACTTTCCCTATTCTCCTCTCCTTTTCTTTCCTTTTCCTCTCTCTGTTTCTATCTCACACTGTCTCTCTCTAACCATAAATAGCAGAATATGCCTGCCAAACAGTCACTGCAGAAATTTGTCAAATGGAGAACTGAGGAATCTAACCAGACTAAAAAGGCCATAGGGTATGTGAGAAACCCATTGCTCTAACAAAATATCTGAGTTAATTAACTTATAAAAGAAAAGCCATACTTATTTTGAGTTACAATTTTAGAATGTCCAGTCTACAACTGGGCAGAACAAGTGCTTTTAGCCTCTGATGGGAGTGATGAGTTAGAATGACAGAGACTGTACAGTGGAGCAAAATGCTCATCTCATGACCAGGATCCAAATATAGAAAGCAAAAGGGGCCAGGATCCCACAGTCTCCTTCAAGGGTACACTCCAATGGCCTAAAGACCTTCTTCAAGGCCTCATCTCTCAATAGTTCTACCAGCTCCCAGTAGCACCACCTTGGGGAGGAGTGCATTAACATGTGGATGTCAGGAGCCATTCAGCACTCAAACTGTCTCAGGGCACGTGAGCCCTATCGGAATCGTCCCTCCAGCTTTGCAAGGCTTCTAATTATGAAGTCACAGCTGGCAATTTGAGTGCAAACTAGGGAGTGGCCTGAATTAACACCATTTAGCTAAGCTGTTCCTGAATTCTAATCTAGAGACACTGTGAAATAAAGGTTTGCTGCTCAAGAAAGTAAAGTATGGAGCAATTTTTTGGATGACTAACACATACTGCAAGGACTTGACTCTTGAGGATACTATCATGAAAATGAATGATATTCAGAATCCCATGTGCTATACTCTAAAGAGCTGAGTTGGACTAGAAACATACAGTGACATCACACTGATATTTTTATCATGAAGAAGCACAAAGTTTCAATTCTTTTTAATTCATTGGAATTATAGACTGCTATATCCTGGGATTTGTAGTGTTTTTTTTTTTTTTAATACTCTATTAAATACAAATAGTTTCGCAATAAAACCTCACTGAAACTGCATTTTTTTTAGCAAAGTTTACCAAAAATAATGACTTTCTTACCTCCAAAGAAGTACTTCTCGCCAGTTTTCACTTGAAGTGGACTGTTCGTTCGAACTGCTGATGCTTCATCTCCATCAATGGTGAGAATAGCAAAATTCTCCTTGGCTAGGAAACGAACCTCGTGCCACTGTCCGTCATTCAACCCAGAACCTAGGAGGTGCAAAATAAAACTTGGTTTAGTTGGACACAATTTAAATATATACACAATTTAATTACACACAATTTAAATACATACAATTTAAGTGTATATTTATATTTGTATAACAGATACATAAGAAAAATTGAAGTGCATATACATTTTTTGGCAAATTCTGCATATACACATATATACTATATATATATATATATATATATATAAATTTTAAATTGACAAACCATTGTATTACATTTATGGAGTACAATGTGAGGTTTTGATACATGCATACACCATGCAGTGATTAAACCAACTAGCATATCTACCTTTGCATTTACTTGACATTTTTGCTGTGAGTGAGGCATTTGAAACTTACTCTCAGTTATTTTAAAATTTAAAATTCATTGTTACTAACTACAGTCAACCAAGGAGTTACTGGTCAGTATGACAACTTTGGCTAGAAAGAAGGAGCAAACACAATTTTTAAATAACAAAGTTAGAGCTTTATATGTAAAAGTCAGTTATTTTCCTCTAGGAAAGTACATTGCTGTTTGCAATTTGCACGATTCAATGTTTCTTTAACATCATAACCAGTTATACCTTCCACTGGACTAAGCACAAGACAACCCAATCAGGTAAATAAATAGGATTGGAATCCTTTGGGACACTTGGAAAACAGGACAGTTTGAATAAAGTCATTTGAGAGATGAGGATGAGATATTTAATTTAAGTATTTATTTTCTGGTTAAATTTGCCTTATTCCACTCTCGAAAAAGCAAACAGATTTATGCTTTTTTACTTAGTATTTCTCTATGTAAAATATTTTTGTGCTGGCTATTTCCTTTCAATAACTGCATTTGTAAGCATAATTTACATAAATTAAGTACTATACAAAAATACATAAGCATTTATAGTTACATGTGCTAACTAACTACTAATGATCATGGCAATAATATCTGATTACCTATAAACAAGGCATAGTTCCAATCGAGTAAGTTGTATTTCAAAAAATACAAAGCAAGAAAACAATCCAACAACATCTACCAGTAACAATAAGATTTGCTTCCTAATATATAGGCATTTGAAGATTGACATGCTTTTGATCTCTCCACCAGGTGGTAAAGTTTCTGTATAACTTGTATTCATTTTACAAAGAATAATTAGGAAATTAAGGCACAAGCAGCAAAGCAGCCATGGAATACAAGTACCTGGAGAGGCTAGGAAACACCAAGAGACAGAGAGTCCAAAGAGTCAGTGAGTCGGAATGCTTTGTCCAATGCTTATTTTATGACTAAAGGAACAGATTTTTTGTTCTAGTCTGCTCCAGATGGCATAATCTGAAATCCTCATATAGAAATTCCTTGAGGATACACTTCAATGTCATAAAAGAAAAGAACATTAACAAGTAAAGATATTTAAAAATAGAACCAGAGTAAATCAATGAAGCGCATATGAAAGATCTAAACTGTTGATAGCTTACACCAGCCGTCTGTGAACCACATGCAGGCCATAGCCAGCTTGCTGCCACTTGTTTTTATACAGCCTGTGAGCTAAGAATGGGTTTTACATTATTAAATGATTGAAAAGAAATTAAAAGAGGAGTAATATTTAGTGACACGTACACATTTCATAAACCTGAAGTTTAGTGTCTGCATAAAGCTTTATTGAAATATAGTCAAGCTCACTCGATTATATGTTGTCTGTCCTGTATCAACCCAGTTAGAAGCTGTACTGGAGATCCTGTGGTCCCAAAGTCAAGACTACTTACTGCGTGATTTTCTCCAGAAAAAAAAATTAAATAATGACTGGTTTATTACACCAAGTGAGGCCTGCTGGAATTTAGAAGATAGTCACATGTCTGTCATATTTGCTCATATTATAGTAAATATCACTACAAATAACAGCCCGCCATGCAGTTTTTAGGTTGTTACATTTTAATTCATTAATACTGACTGAGCATATTTTACTTCAATGGAGGACAGTTAAAATGCTGGCTCTAAAATAATCAATACAAATAATTCTCAAATTTTGAAATATAAAATATATTTGAGACTTATATACATATTACACATATATATGGGGAGAAAGGATACAAATATTAATACTCTAAAGATTGTAATCACTTGGCAATCTTCAGTAGTGTGTGGACTGGCTTTGTTAGCATTCTTTCCATTTACAGCGTCTTCTCCACAACAAAATGCAAATTGTAACTAATATTACATTATTTCTTGTGCAATAGTTTTCTCTTGCTTCTGAATTTCATTCAGAGCTATGGCCACAGGTTTATGGAGAACTGACCTGTGGATTGTCTGCATTGGTTTTGCTGTCCATCTTTAGACTTCTGCATAAATGCTATCATATCAGAGGCCTTCCATAAGTACTGCATATAAAGTATCATTTTCCTCTCCTCTCTTTGAGTGAGTTTTATTTTTCATCATAAAACTTTTCATTCCACTGAATGTTTATTTACTAGCTTACTAGTTTATTTTCTACCCTGCACCATTTGATTATAAGCTTCTTGAGGTCACAGATTGTGTCTGTTTTATTTTCTGTTAAGAAATTTGAGCTTCAGGCCATGCTGGGTACACAAGAGGTGCGGCAGGGATAAGGAGGAATCTGAGAGATGATCACGAATATAAGTTTCAAACATTTCTGAGTTGAGTGTGGAACACAACCATAACGGGGCAGCAAGGGCATTGCTGGCCACAGCCCCTGTACCAGAAATAGCCATCTGCCCTGAGATCCACTCAAGGGTAAGAAATAAGTGCGGTTCATGAAAGTTTCTTCTTAAATTTCATTGAATCTAATGTCAACAGATCTTCCTGGAAACCTGCACCATTCTAGACTCTTCATAATTGACTCTCCTATTGAATCATATGGTGAAACATTTTTTTTCTCGTCTCTTCCTGCTGTCAGTGGCAGACAGCCCCAGGTATTGCAGTGGTTTCCAGTGGTGTAGGGAGAAGGACTAGCTAGAAGAGCTGGGTGTATCAGGGGCAACAACTGGGACAGAGTCTCAGGAGTTCTGGAGGGGACTGCTCCCAGTAACACAGTTGCATGTCCTGCTTTAAATAAATGTTTTAGTGACATTCCAACTCTTTCTGTCTTATTTCCCATCTCCTCCTTGGTACTTAGTTGGACCACTGTAAAATAAACTGTTCTCAAATTTCTACATTCAGGTCTGCTTTTTAGTATTCATGGTTACTTTATGAGACAGTTTATCATTGTAAAATAACAATTCTACCGATCTCAGTCCATGTTCTTTTTGTGACCAGAAGAATATCTCTACCAGCTCAGAGATTTTTTTCCTGTCTATGCAAAGACTAGGGAAATAGTTCTTTAATTCTTTTCTTTTTTTGCCTTTCAAATAAGCATGAAGAACAAGGCAAGTAAAATCCTCTGTACTGTAAAATTGCTATGCAGATGCAGCCTTTTTCTTAAATTAAAATCAGCTAGCTGTCAAGCTATAGTGAATACTGGAATACTTTCTTCTCAAGTGGATCTCTTTGAGTCCTCCCACAGAACTGATGCTCCAAATAATGTATTTGCACCAAAATATTTCCCAAAACTGGACTTATGGTCAATTAACTATAGTTGTTTATGTTCTTGATTTTGGTTTTTATGTTTGAGGTTGGATGAACTCTGCCCTGAGGTGCATTTCTGGAATATGGAACTCAAGAACATTATAAATGGTCAATCTCTAAACCCTAAAATATAATCCTAAAGAATCATACATGCAGTGGAAGATATTTATAAAATCCCTTTAGCTATTCCAAATGATAGATCAGAAAACCTTTCAGAAAAATCTCTATGAATATTTCTTCATAACAAAATTAATTTATAAATGGAATAGAACGATCTTTACTGTTCATAGCAAAAGGCCAATTATTCTAATCAGATTAAAATTAAAAGGTTATTTTATTTTTTCAGAGGAACTTAATTGCTAGAGAAATTAGACCCCAGACTGAAAAAGCCTTGTTAACAGCAGCCTCTATGTTGTCTAAATTTAAATTGTGATTCCTGCTCATTTTAATTCCAATTATTACTTTGAACATTTAATCATGAAAAGGTATGCCTCCACAATCTTTGATAGGAGTGCGCCCCCCAGTATAATGAAATTTATTCTGAATTCATCAAGGATGACTGTGGAGGACCACTTGGATGACTGTCCTTGGAAGAAGAACAGTTGTGTCCATTTTGGCTAAATCTGGCCCTATTTCCATGTATTGAGATGCACAGAATTGGCTGGGACATTTCCTTATTCCCTCAATTAGTTTTAAACAATGTAATTGGGTCTAGCAAGGTGCTGATGTGTAATCCTTAAAGAAATGTGACAGGTAGGTGAAGGCCTGTCTACAGCTCCCAAATAATATGTGTGAGCTAGGCCATGTGCAGCCACATTGTCGGGAGCCTCAAAATAAGAGACTATGACCTATCATGGCACAAAAAATTACACATCAGAATTGAAGCATCAACCCCAAAACATTAGATACTGCCTTGAGTAGTGTATGCAGATTACTCTTTCTGCCTTTCTCTCTCTCTCTCTCCCTATCTCTATCTCTATCTCTCCACATACTGCAGAGATGATTTCAGGCCTCCTACCCAGCCCAGTTCACAGCACTCACGTACTTCCCACCACTCTCAGAGTCACTCATCCCCTAGACACTCCCCTCCATACAAATTAATGAAACCTAGGTTCAGCCCCGGATCAAGGTCTTTGTTCCAGTTAACCATTGTACTGGCCAAATTTAGGACACTTTTGTCTCCCCACAACTACAAATATGCCTTAGTGTCTTTATTCTCACTATGCATTGCACTGAAGTGGTAGATTGGAATTAATTTATTAGAATTCCAATAACTTTCCCATGGCATTATGAATGTGGATTTTCCTGGACTGTGATGAGGTCTAGAAAGGCTTTTTATAGATGACCAAATTATTCAAAAGAAAGTATACTTCTTTTATATTTTCTTTGTCCACAAGTCATAAAAAGTAATAGCCTGAAGGCTCTCTCCAGAGAAAAATCCAATTTTATGAGGTCTACATATTTGAGTATTTATAGGTGTACTATTCCAAGATCTATGTGCTAGCCACTCTGATAAGTAAGTACTTTACTTGCATTTTACTCATTCATACATTATAGAAAAAAATGTTAAATATTATTATCTCCAATACAGAGAAAGGGACTAAGTAAGTCTAATAAAATGTAGGCATCCCACAGTCGGCAAATGGCATAGCCTAAAATTGTACCCCGTATATCTGGTTCCAAAGTCTGAGTTCCAGAAAGCAAACACAGAAAAATAAGAAACAGCAATAAAATATGTGTTATAACCTCCGTACATCTGTCATCAGTGTTATACTGCACACACACACACACACACACACACACGCACGCACGCACACAGACTCTTCTTTCTGGCACTGTGTCTGCAGAGAGGTTCAGTCCCTGGGGAGAGCCTCGTGTTACTGAGCATCAAGACTGGAAAGAAGCTGAGATACCATCCATTTTCACCTTCCTGCTTTCAATCATCCATGCCCTCCGATTTCTGTTGTGTTGGAATATCTTTAATCCTACTGTACTGTATCTCTTTCAGTATGTTGTTACAATGGATTTTTTTTTTTTTTTTTTGCTTTACAATGAATCTTTGAACACAAATTTTGTATTACAGGGCTGAATGGCACATTCTTAGATTGTTTTTTCCTTCTAGGAATATTTAAATGAGCCTACGAGTATTTTTTAAAATAATTTCTGAACTTCATGAAACCCTGAACAAAGAGAACTTTGTGTTTGCTCCTCTTATTTTATAATAGGGGGATGAATGACCTTGGCCGTGCCATCTTGCTGTGCAGTTGCTATAGAGCGGAAATGGTCAGCCAGACCTCCTGACACCTCCAAGAGGTTTCCTCACTACTCAGAACTGAGCCACCCAAGGTTATGGTGAGCATAGATAAGGTGTCATGGAGTCATCTGAGGTCTCCTCTGCCTCTGTTCATCCTTCTGGTGTGAAGAAGACCTAAGCTAATTCCTGTGACACCTGGGCTGAAGTAAAAGTGTTTAATGTCTCCTACAAATTTGCTTCAGAACTTGTTTTGTCTTTATCCTTTCCTGGACCATCTGTCACTTGGAGGAAGCAGTACACGGTTATTTCTGTTTCAGAGAAGTTATAAAGAATAGCCTTTTTCAGTCATTAAAAAATTAACAATATTGTTTAGCAACATCTAATTCATATGGAATGGACTGTTGATGAAATTTAAGATCATTTGCAAGTCAATATATGAAATTCATTTAGAATTCTATAGCTGAGCAAATCAATGACTACAAGATCCATGCTCATAATAAATATCAGTGGGTTTATTCAAGGAAAAAAGTCAAATGTATCATTATTATAATTTGTATTAAGAATTTCATTAGTCATATTTAAGAATCAGCAAACTGACTGAAAGCAGCCTTTCTCATTCACTGTTGTGAGACACGCTTGTTCTATCTCCCACTGCGGGACCAGCAAATTTCTTGAGAATGAGAGAAACTCTGCAGGGAGATACTTCCTGGTGTGATACCCTGGTGGCTGGACAGTAACTCAGGAGTTGATCATCAAAGAAGATGCTAATGAGCACAGGTCTCATTTCTTGAGCTTGGAATGTGCCTGGAATTTGTCTGTGCACTCCTGTACCCTAACTACCACCCTTTCCTGTACAGAGAGATAACAGAATAGTGGACAACAGGGAGAGGGATTAAAATGACTACACTATCTGCTTTCACTTCGTGCCTTGCTAATCCAAGTAAATTTTAATTGCTCTGTGCTTCAAATTTTTCTTGTCTAAAGTACAGATGTTAGCTACTTTGGAGGTTTGCTTTGAGTAGATTAATTAATGTGTGGGACAAACCTCCAAAGTATCACACAGGAGCTAGTGTATCTCTAGCTGCACTATATCATAAGGTGAAAAAATAAAGACACCAGCTGGGTATAGAGTTGCATACCTATAGTTTCAGAACTCTGGGATGCTGGGACAGGAGGATTGCAAATTTGAACCCACCTAGGGAAAATTAGACTTACAGAGATCCTGGCTCAAAATTAAATAAAAGATTAAAAAGGTCTGAGGATGCCTGAGGTTCTATTTAGTACACACGTAATATATTCTATAAGAGACTGACACAGAATTAGAACTGAGAGATTTCTGATTTATGGTCCCACTTGCAAGAGGCAAAACTGCATAGTAGGCAAGAACATGGACTCATTTCCATTCACCCAGTGACTGAGACTCTTGTAAGTTAACTCTTTTTGCTTCAATTTCCCCTTCTATAAAACAGGAATAGTGCAAGTATTTTGTAGGACTTGGGAGAGGAGTATATATACCAGTGGTCTGTGATGTAGGATGGTTTAAATTACACTGTTTTGAGTTTGTGAGGTTCAAAAGGAATATGCGCATGGTAGAACTCTTCTTCAAAGTTTGAATTTTGATCTTTTTCTGGACTGGCAACATGCGGCACAACGCTCTCTCCTGCTTCTGTGCTATGGCAGGGAACCCCAGTTCTCAGTGAGCCCCAGGATTCACAAGTGTGAACTGTGTACTGCATCTGAGCCAGACTACTCCATAGGTTACACGTGATAAGCACATCAAGGACTTAAGATATTTTCGATTTGCAATGAGATTTTTAGATCATAACCCCATCATACATTGAGAAATATCTGTATATATTATAATTTGCTATAGCTCATGGTATATAGTTATTTTTCTATAAATATTAACTACAACTTTTCATTCAGTGGGTGAGTCTAGTTAGCTGAAGATCAATCTGGATGGTTGTACTTTAATTCTGAAAACATTAACTATTACAAAATGATAAAAATGGTTTTCTTCATCAACACATACTTTTGTCCCTCATGTAAATTTAATAGTGTCAAATCATTGGTAAGGGATTTAGCATTTTGGGAAGGTATTTGAATATATTTCTATTAATTTCCAGGTCAACAGTTCTTAATGCTAATTTGGGGTTGTATAGTAGAGTCAATTGTATTCTTTCATAGTTAGCAATCTTCCTTCCTCCTTTCCAAAATGTGCCTCTTCACCTACCTAATTTAATAGATGTGGTGAATGTCTAGGAAATATTTCTAAAACTGAAATCGAATTCTAAAGAAGGATTTCCTGTGGTAACTGACTTTGAGGAGACTGATTAAAAAGTAGACAGCATATTTTCCAAAGTATTTTTGTTTAATTAATATATCTTAGATGGTGTGTATATATATATATGTGTGTGTGTGTATATATGTGTATATGTACATATATACAGTGTATATGTATCTGATGTATATATGATGCATCTATGATGTATATATATATGGTATATACATATGTATAAATATATATATATGTGTATATATATATATATATATACATACTTAAATTTTGAGATAGCCTCTTACTAAGTTGCTAAGTCACCCAGATTGGGTTCAGATTTGTAATCCTCCTGCCTCAGTCTCCCATAATGCTGAGATTACAAACCAGTGCCACCACATCTTATTTTAACAAGTATTTGTAATAGTCAATAGATCCTCTTTCAATTGCATATTCTGTAATATTAATATATAATAGCTACCTCCAGTTATACCATAATTTATAATGATACATCTTTGACTATGTATTATAAAAGAAAACCAGTATTTTTGCTAAGAGGATTTTAACTTAAAACCATATTCCAGCTTTTGGTTTTAATTTTTTCCAAAGATAACTGAATTGTTTTATAATATTGTCTCTAACATCTCCCTAACTTATAATTGTTAGGAAAACTTGTTTCATATGCAAATGTAAGATGTTAATGAAGCATATTCTATCCATGCTGTCTTTGTAATGGTATTATTTTTAAAGTAAGACTCTTGAGGTGGTTTCTTTGATTGAACAAGGGGAAACAGATGTTGTTCTTATTAGAGACAAGATGAAAATACTGGTTTAATGAACATTGAAAAAAATAAAGTATTTAAAATATAGTAGCAAATCAAGCTGTAACATCTGTTGTAAAATGCTTCAAATAAAATTACAGTGACTAGAATTTTCAGTCTTTTGTTTAATATTCAGTCTTGGGAGAAATATTTCCTAGGATATGAACTCATCTCGAGGCAATTACAGTGTTGTATGAGGTGATAATGACGTATAAATTACCAAGAATCTCTGCAGTAAAGATAAAAAAGGGAATATACATTTCTATGTAAAAGCCATGTACAGTACTACTTCCTATATTATCTATATAAATTTGGTATCATAATGAAATTGATCCAATTTCTCCATCCTCACTTTCACATGTTAATCCAAACCACTTTATAAAAATAATGTATAGTAGTCAGGGAAAAAAATGTGTAATAAGGAGATTGGGAAGACACAAGATACTTTCATTTTTTAAATATTTTCTACTTTTTAAATATTAAAGTAGAAAATCAGATTGGAGTAAAACTTTGCTCTGAAAGGGCAACATGAAAGGAAACTTTAAGTCAAACAAACACACAGGAAAGCCGACAGTGCATGACTTTTTTTGTGAATTGTTAGAAATAACCCCTGTACTTATTTAAAATGTAAGAGTTTAGAGATGGGATGATTTCTTTTCTTTTTTTTTTTTTTTCCCCCTTGGGTACCCATAGTCTTCTGTGAAAGAAAGATGGTAGTTGTTATCTTTTCTATAGGTTTGGGTCATTTGAGGAGTTTTCAAAGTTTTGCATTAATATTTTCAAATAATTCCTGGGATAGAAAAAAGAGTTAAATAAATGGAGATATACACTTTGAAATTCTAATAAAAATAGTAATATTAGCTTTTCAGAAATAGATAAGAATATTCTAAAATGTATAGCAAAATGCAAACAGACTTATTCAAAATGAAAAGAAAAACAAAATTAAAGCACCAGTCATTTAATCTCAGTATTTACTATAAGTTATACTAAACTCAAAGGGGAATTAGAAATGAATCCACATATGTATGATCAATTGTTTTCTTGACAAATACATTAAGGGAATTCAATAGAGAAAAATTTCTTTCTTGTTTGTTTGCTTTGTTTTACTTTTCAAAAAGGGTGCTGACACAAGTGTTTAAATATAGGAAAAGACTCTCCTGTTACTCTCCTATTGGACTGTTGTGAAACTCTGTTTTACTTTGATTTCTGTTTTACTTTGTTTAAAATAAATAAATAAATAAAAGAAAAGAGGTGCACTGGTTTCTACTTTACACTATCTCTCACACACACATGCACACTGCTTTAGATGGATTTTAGACCAAAACAGAAAACCCAAAATTACAAAGTTTGTTCTAGGAAAGAGACAACATGATCAAGACCTTGAGGAGATAGAAATTTTCCAGAAAGGTATTAAAATCACTTGGTAAACAGGGCATCATGAAACAGCTCTTACTCACATGTTTTTTTTTTTTGTTGTTGTTGTTGTTGTTGTTGTTTTTGTTTTTGAACTGACAACTTCACGCTTGCCAGGCAGGCGCTTAAGCTACTGAGCCAAACTCCTGGCCCTAGTTTTTTGAGACAGGGTAGCATTATGTAGCTCAGGCCAGCCTTGCGCTCGCATTGTAGCCCAAGCCGGCCTCGAACTCACAATGCTCCTACTATCTCAGCCTCCCAAGTGCTGGGATTAAAGACATGCACCACCATGCCCGGCTCACAAGTTAATGTTTTTAAGGAAATTCAAGGCAGTCAGAGGCTAAGAGGAAATATTTGCATCATGTATATCTGAATATAGAATATTATAAAAATATACCAAGTATACTAAAATCAGTAATTAGAAAACAAAATTTATACTAGACATGGCAGAAATCAAGATCCAGTAATTATTCACAAGTACATGAAAGAGTTCTTGACAGTATACATTTTCAGAGAAATTAAAACAATGTTATACAATTTTACATATTTTCAGTGGCTAAAAATTAAAAGTATTCATTGGGATTTAGGATAATTTGACTTCTCATGATTTCCTGGTGGGAGCATAAAATTATGCAACCACTTTAAAAAAATTCTGACATTGTTTAAATAAATTTAAGCATGTGTTGATTCCAGGAATCAACAAAGCCTCTCCTAAGTACTCAACAAAATAAAAATGTATGTTGCAAAATGACTTCTACAGGATTATTTTGACAGCCTTCTTTTGAACAGTCTCAAACCTTAAATTATTAGATATCCATGTAACACAGTTCAAAGAAGAAAATGTTTACAAGGAATTAAAACATGACAGTGCGACAGAAGCAACATGATAAACAGATTTCAGAAACATTGCTGCTTAAAAAATATCATTTTGTATTAATCTTTTTGTATAAGATTTGACAACAGGCAAAACTAAGTTTTGGTAATGGAGACTATAATTCTTGTTATCTATGATGGGGAAGGGTGCGGGTACAAGTGGGAATGGACTTACAGCTTTGCAAGAGCAACTTTTTGAGTTAATGGAAATGTTGCATATCTCAATAAAGTGCTTGTTGGTTGCTTAAACACATATACATATCAAAATTCATTTAATTTCATGTTTAAGATCAACGTATTTCACATACAGTTGGTTCTCATTATTTGAAAATTCAATATCTGTGAATTAGTTTGCTAGCTAAAATTTACTTGTAACACCCAAATCTGTACCTGTGATGGTTTCATGGTCACTCACAGGACTTCTGCACATAGAGAATAGTGAAGAATCAGAGATACTGAATGCACAACTTCCCAGCTGAGGAGAAACAGCGCAAGCCTCTGTCCTTTGTTTCATCTCTCATCCTACAGAGAAAAGTTCTTTTCACTGTGTCTTTCATGCCATGGGGTATGGGGCTGTGTGCTTTTTTTGTTGATTAGGCAATTTAAAGTGGTCCTCAAATGTTGTCTTGAAGTGCTCATTAGGATTTCTGAGTGTAAAAGTGTATGGTGTGCTTTGTGGAGAGAAAATACGTCTGTTAGATGGCTTGCATTCAGGGATCCGCTTATCTTATGCTGTTCACTGTGTATTCAATGTTTACTAATCAATAGTATTTAAATACCAAACAAACAGTAAAGAAAGTAACCTTAAACAGAAGCACACAGTAAACAAGGTTCTGTATTGATCAGTTGATGCAAATGTTGAGACCAGAGACTTGTGGGAACTTAACCCTGTATTACCCATAGAACAAAATGCTTTGGTTTCAGCTAATTCAGTGTTCAAAGTGAACTTACAGAGTGTAAGTATAATTATATATCGACTACTAAGAAGAAATTATGTGTAGTTTTTAACTCCTAAAACTATGTAAGAATTTAGAAGTAGAATCAAAGTAATGGTAGTGTTTATGTTTAAATTCAACAATATTTTATTCAATGCCCCTTATTTTGTTTTCTAGACTATCAAACTAGGGGAAGCCCATTTATAACATGACTTCACTTGCTAATGTTATAGGCAACTGAGTTAGTTAGAAATACTATAGGCAGTCAGACAGGGCTAGGCCCTCAAAGGAGCCATCACAGAGGACTAGATATCTTGTAACCTTGGAAGAGATACACACCTCTTGCTGTGGGCCAGATCTCAAGACAGAAGGCAAAACAAATGCAACCACATCCTAAGTATAAGCATTAGGGATTAGGGATGGATCATCTCGAGAAGCCAGGAATTACCATCCCAATCCCCTGATCCGTAAGAATGCTCACTTACTACGTGACTAGCTTCCCCATTTGTCTTTGATTTGGTCAATTTTACCTAAACAAGTAGTCTTATTGGTTGACCACAGTTCTGTCCCACCTCAAGCCCATCTGCCTTGCGAGTTCCCAGTTTTCCCCATCATGCTCTTACTCTATAAAAGTCACTAGAAAAGACAGAGTCTTTGGCAACCCACTCGGGACCCCTTCTGTCTCTGTCTCAGACAGAAGCTTTCTTTCTCTCAATCAATATTTCTGTCCTTAACCTCTGTTGTTCCTAAAATTCATTCTTCGATTTTAGAGAACACGAACTCATGCCGGACATACAGTAGGTTGGGAATTTCATTCCCCTGTATCATTTGGAGGTCTTCCACCGAGATCGTTCCCTATATCACTATAATACAAAGGAAATCCAATTGCACTACACATTACTGTGTTGACTTTGTGGAGACCAGTAGTTTAGGATAAAGATGGTGAACCTTCTAGAGCTCTCAGTGGTCATAAAATAGTCTGATATAGCACATGTGCCATAGTTCTGCCACCACTGGCTTAGGATGTTAAAAAAAACTAGATAGCTACCCCAATGATAAATTTGCATAGAAAATAGTTAATAATTGTTTCAGTCATTACTTATTCTCAGAAAAGAAGCAAATGCCCTTATACTTCAAAGTCAGAATTCACCTTACCTCTGATTTTTTTTCTTAATAATTTTTTCTCCAGTGATCCCTAACCAGCTCTTTGGCTACACATTCCCACTTGTTCCTGTTGTATTCAGAATTTGAATTCAGTCTCTCTCTTCTACTGCAAAATTTCTTTACAATGGTGCTGAATGAATTCTTGCTACACATGATTTAGTAAGAGACATTGAATTCTTTTTTCAACACAGGAAAGAATACTGAGACAGAGTGGGTAGTGAGGTAGGAAGGAAACAATAATGTGGGAGAGATTATTTCAGGAAAAAGGGATTAGTCAGCTCTTCTAAGTGCATCTGTGATTGCAAGAAAAACAAACACAAACAGCAGATGTCACATTTGAGAGTATGGAAGCGATTAATGATTGGAGTAGAATGAGTGGGACATGGTAAGTGAGGAATGGAATGATGAGATAGGGTTCATCGATAGGTTAGCTCTATAAGAAAGGATTTGGAGCCATGGTTTGTATTGAAAATCTAATGATGACTGTTAGTTTTGCCTTAAGAAAAAAAACATGTTATTCATATAAACCCAAAATTTATAAAAAATTTTTCTGATTATGTCTTTTTCTTTGTGGTTAGAAGGTCCACTTATATAACTCATTATCCTTCAATTGCAACATCTGACTGTATTGCACAATGAAAATACTACCATTTATGCTTTTCTGGGTACCATTTTTCCATTTTTTTAATTTAAAGACTCAAATATTATATTTTCTGTTCCTTAAATTTTAAAAATAAATATTGCAGTTCATTGGTCTTAAACTTGAATATTCAGTGAGTGTTTTACAGCTTGTGTTTCATTTCTGTTTTAAATAGAAACAAAACTTGTTGTTATAAATTGCTGTATTAGTTTGAGAAAAGTTTTTGTTGCTCTTAATACTATAATTTATTTCTTAAATCTAAATTGGCTAAGTTATTTTTAGTCCTTTAGCATTATTCTCCATATGCCTGAGACAAATGCAATATCTTAAAATTTCTCTGACGGCACAAAATCACAGCATCCTTTTCTATAGGAAATAGACCTTGCTAAATTGCAAAGGACACTTGGATTAGCTTCTCTGATATTTTCCAAAGGTCTACCTATGTGAGGCACTGTGAAAAATCCTGACAAAGCAGTATCAGAATTACTAGAGCACCTTAACACTTTTCCACACACCAAACAGCACAGAGGTTCTGTCCTTACACACATTAAAGAGAAAATAGTTATATGATGTTATTGGTTAATGACTTTTTCAGTTCAGTCATACTACTATTTATACAAGCAATACAATACGAATATCTTAATGAAAGAAAAATAGAAACACCATAAATGAAGAAAATAAAGACAATGTAGTCAGTCCATAACTTAAAATTCATTTTCCCATTTTTCCTAAAATTTTATAAAACAAAAGCTCAAGGTTAACAATTATGAGTGATTTAAGACCAACTTTCCTTAAAATAGTGGGTATCGTGAAATTTCCTCTATTTTTCTAAATATGTTTAAAGACTTGATTTCAAAATGGCCATGCAGAATTGTAAATTGAAGTGGATTCCTTTAAAGTAGAGCCTTTTTATACCTGAATAGACCGGAGATCGATAGAGAATTGTTTCTTAAATTAGATAGGTTAGTTATCTGGTGACTCAGGGACTCAGAAATTCCCAAGTTAAAGAAAATCACTACAATCAGAGCTTGAAATATGAAAAGTACCATGTTGAAATATTATATGGAGGTTTGAACATTCAATTTGGCTAGAAATTATTAATTTCAAGTATATGATGCCTAATGAAACTATCGTTTCTCATTTCACAATTCTGCATTATTCTCATTTAATGGAACTCTGTTTTTATATGTGACACTGAATAATTTTCAGCCTTTACTCAAAGGCAATGTCCAAATGAAGTATTTAGGCTGCAGACAATAGCCCCAAATTCAGCCCCTACCCGTTACAAGTAGTTCTTTACCTGCCAGCTTCCCGCATACCTGTTCTCCAAGTGACTCCTGGCACAAGGGGCAACCTTGCACATTTCAACTAAACGCCATTTCCTCCAACTGGGCTACTAATGAGAACTGAACTGTGACAAACTCCTCTCCAAATATTTATGAACTGTCTTTCTTCCTTGAGCAATCTTTAGTTCAACAACAATTTGTTTTGAGTGTCTACTGCTTTTTTCCTAATTCTTCTTACTCTTAGTGGGAAAGCATAAGGGAGAAAGCACTCTAAACGAAAGTATAAAGGCAAAAATATTATAAATCAGCATAGTCAATCCATATTTATATAACCACAGTTTCATATATATTTAGGATTCAAAGTTATTCTTGCCATTCCTTCTTGTAGATTTTAACCTGAACTATGAAATAGGCATCTAATGAAGGTATAAAACTTAAAAAAGTAATATTAACCTTTTTCTCATATAACTATGTTAAAAATACTGATTGACCAACTCTGGATTCACAGATCATCATCAGGTACATAAGTTGTGTGTGTTTTCATATGTGTGTTCATATATATGTAGTATTCACTGTGGGACACCAGGTAGAATAGTGTGATATACTACTATGGGACTAGATTGGAGTTAGGCAGCATAGATGATTATATAATGTGAAATAATCATGTTACCTCTCTGGTCCACAAATTCTCATCAGCAAAATGAATGATTCATGCTAGGTGAATCATAAGATTCCTCTTGGTGCTAAATGCTTACAATAAGGCTAAAATACATATGTATGTTGTGAAGGGGAATAGAAAGACCAATGACAACATGCCAGTTTGATAAACAATTTTACATGGAGCATATTAAAATAAATACCCAGTTAATCAAAGTTGCATATCTGGAGATATAAATCTATACCTGCTCTTCTGGATAACTCTAAACATTACACACAATAGTTATAGAACACCCAAATAGATAAAAATTTCAAAAGAGATGAAAAGAAAAAGCCTATGCTGAAAAGATAGGAATAATAACTTAAATCTTGTAACTCAGTAGACAGCAGACAGAAACTTCACAGAATCTTGGAGGTAAATAAATGGCAGATCGACTTGGGAGATGGAGCCAGAATCATAGAACTGTATTGTTTTACTGGGTCAGATCTGTCGGGGAATTCTTGGCCACTTCTGTAATTTAACCTGAGCAGTAAAGTCCCCAAAAGTAGTGAGAAACTGAAGTCAAAAATAAGGTTTTTGACAAGAGCGTTTGTTCTTTGTTCCAAATAATTTCTAGAATATTAACAAATAGTCATGATGATACCACCCAGCAGTATGCCATAAAAGCAATTAGCTGAGGAAATCTATGGTAGATTAGATAATCTATCGTGTAAAAACTGGATAATATAAACATTGATCATTTTGTTACTCACAGAACATTTCTTGTCTAGAGATAATAACAGACCCACATATGTAATTTTATTATGCAGTACAATTATATGATATTTTAGTAGCTATTTATGAACTTTGCTTAGAGTTGTTTTCTAGATGGGGAACCTTGTGGTGAAGATTGATTATTGAATTTAGAACAATCTGTGGTATTGGTTATGATCTATTTGCTGATCTAGCTATTATTTACATATTTCTTTAATTCACTGAGCTATACAATCATTATACACACATTTCTGTATATGTTGTCTTTTAATAAAAAACAAAGCAAAGAAGAAAAACAAGGACATACTTAATGGAAAATCTAGCAAAATATCTTTAAAATACAGAAAAATATTCGAATAATTCTTATCTTTAAAGAGGTAGATTTGTATAGAAGCCATCAAGAACTTCCAAAGTATGCACACATTTGTAAAACACTAAAATACTAATAATTTACCAAAGTCGATAGTTAGTAGTTCTATTAATTTGACATAAATCATGGCATATAAAATAAAAAGAAGATTCTATTTGGTAGATTGTGATAAGGTAGACAAAGTTTTCAGAAAATTTCTGAAAGTGAATTCAGAACTTTCAAGGACTTTAAAGGTGCCATTTTTTTTATTAGTCCAAGCTTGCAATGCATAATGCTTATATTCCTTATGTGGAGTTGGTACATGTATATTATACATCTTAATTCTTTTAACATTCCCTTTCCCTCCCCTCTGTCTTCCCTCCATTTCTTGGTCCCCTTAGTATTTAAGAAAGATCAAGCTCCCTACTTCTTGCTTGCTAACATTTATTTTACTCCTAATTTATAGTTTGATGTTCTCATATAACAGAATCAATGCAATACTTCTGTTTGTGCATCTGATTTACTTCTCTTAAAATGCATGATTTTAGCCCAGTGTGGTGTTGCATGCCTTTAATCCCAGCACTTGGGAGGCTGAGGTAGGTGGAACATTGTGAGTTCCAGGCCAGGTTGGTCTACAATGTAAACAAGGCTGGCCTGAACTGCATAGTACGACCCTGCCTCAAAAAAAATAAGGCTGGAAGTTTGGCTCAGTGGCTTAAGCGCCTGCCTGGCAGGTGCAAGTTTGTGAGTTTGATCCCTGGTACTGCAGAAAAAAAAAAAGGTAAATGAAATAAAATAAAATGTATGGACTTAAAATGCATTTCTTGTCCTACTTATGACTCAGGTTTACCCATTGTTCATAACAGACAAGTATTTCATTTTGTATATATACCACATTTACTTTTTCCATTTATCTGTTGATGGATATACAGGCTGCTTCTAAACTTTAGCTACCATGCACTGTAAATATGGGTATGCATGCATCCCTGTAATATGGTGTCTTTAATTTCTTCAGATACCTTGAAGAGAAATATCTGGTTCACTTGGAATTTCTAAGTTATTTTCCCCTACATCCTCAACAGTATTTGCTATTACTTGATTTCTTGATGATGGCCATTCTTTCTGGGGTAAGACGGAATCTCAGTGCTGTTTTAATTTTCATTTTTCTAATTGCAGTACTGCTGAGCTTTTCTTCAAGTATTTATTGGCCATTTAAAAATTATCTCTTGCTGGGCATGGTGGTGCATGCCTGTAGTCCCAGCACTCAGGAGGCTGAGGCTGGAGGATCATGAGTTGGAGGCCAAGCTGGGTTACAAAGTGAGTGCAAGGCCAGCCGGGAATGCATAGTGAAAACCTGTCTCAAAAAGACAAAAATGAATAAATAAATAAATAGGAGATAAATAAATAATAAGAAAAATCTCTAAATTCATTATTAACGTTTTTCTTTTTGTATTAACTTATCAACCATGACTAAGGCTTTTTTATGCCTCACAGATACAAGGAATGCAAACTATTTTAAATCAAAAGGGGAAGAAAACTTATCAAAATACAGCTAATCACTAAATACACACAAGTTTTCTCTAAGCCACATACAGTGCACCAACCCTCTCATTATTAAAATTTTCTTTCCTCTGTTTTCGTCTCTATTAGTTATGTGCATGCGGGCAGTGTACTATTTGGCAAGCATTCTCCACTGAGCTATTCCCCAAACCTTGTCTTTATTCATAAGCTCAAAAACTGTATACCCCTTTAACTAAAAAGTTTGAGAATCCTCATGTCCCACCAATGGTATTTCACCACTATCAGTAGCTTGAAGGTTCTCTGTCACATTTTTTTTTTTTCGTACCCAGGATTTTGAGCTTGCTAGGCAGGCACTTTACCTCTGAGCCAAATTCCAACCCTCTCTATTACCTTTTGTTCTCAAATATTTTAAAGAAATGCTTTCTGAAACAATGTCTCACAATGATAATAAAATTCAGATGATGTGAAACCCTTTGGTGGTGGGGATTATAAATTTGAAAAAGCTTCTGTTGCTTGAGAAAGTTTGTTTATGTAGTTAGTCACTACATCTGGCTCAGGTACATTATACCCTAAAATTGACAGCTAAAACCAGAGTCCCTTCGGTAACCAGCTCAGACTTTAACAGGTACACTAAGGAGTCACAGCCCCTTACAAATCTCTCCAAGATAAAGCCATACTCTCCAGACAAGGAGGACTAACAAGGCGCAGAATTCTGGTAGAAAACTGTGGATAGCAAGGCTGAATAGGCTGATTAAGCGGGGTGCATGGTAGACCTGGACTTTTTTTTTTTTTTCTTTTTTTTTAGACCTGGACTTTTAACCACACTTCCTTTTCAATATGGTGTCCTGCCAATCATTCGCACAAGTTTCACAGGAGTCAGTGGCTATCAGCAGAGTAAAGTGCCAACTATTCATCAGGACCAGGAGAAGGGGCTCCATGTTGATTCACTGAAAACTATTCTCTCAAAGTGAGTTAGCCAAAAATAATTATAGAAGAATCAACTGCCAAATGACCAATTCATTGAATTCATCCATGTTACCGATTTATCAGGTAATTGTGTCAAGCAAAATCCATCTTGAATACATTGAGTATGAATGTATTTTTGTGAATATATTCATGAATATATTTCTCTTAAATATATTCAATGTATGTGAATATATTTGTAGTCTTTTAAAGATTGTCCAATTTATCAAAAGCTCAGGGTCACAGATTTAGCCCCTTAATGAATATATTCATGAAAACATTCACAAGGAAGGCAGTTTTGAATTAAATCATCCTGGGAATATCATGAAGGGAGATATATCTAATGAATTATTTTATTTATTTTCTCAATACTATGTGACAAGCAAAGCAACTGACACTTGGACTACATCTAAAACAAAGCTATTGGCCTCAGAGAGCATAGGTTCTTAAAATATCTATTGTCTTCAGAAAAGACTGTTATTTAAAATAAGGCTCTGGCAAACCAATTTTGCAAACTTGGTGAATTTTTCTTCTTTAAAGGGAGATATATTTACAAGTTATGTTGGGGACTACTTGCATCAAATTTTGATAATTTTGGTATAAATATTTTATATGAGAGATGTATTATATTTGTCATTATAAGTCTTTATTTGAAGTTACATGATAACAGCTCACTGGGAAATGGTCACTCCGGAGTAACCAGAGTTACTTCCCATTTTGAAAATCAAAAAAGAAAGAAAAAAGAATAAATCAAGATTCACAAAGTTAGGAGACTTGCCAGTGCCAACTAGTAAACTGCAAGTCTGATAATATCATCTACGTTTGTGGAACTCATGTTAAATCTATTTTCCCAATTCTCAGAACTGCTAGTACAATTTCCAAAACTTGAGGTTATGGCAGCTGTGTTTATAACTGGTTATTAACTCAAATTTCCAAAACAACAATGAGAAAGATATCGTATTTTTCTTATCACTAAATTTATATTTTCAGGGGCATTATTTTTTTAACCAAATTAGGGTAGAAATATGACACATCAGAACAAGGTTTATGTTGAATCATGAAAATAAGGTTCATGTGAATGTAACAGTTATAGCGGCTAATTCTTATTTTTAGTAAGCAATCAATAGCTTCATTAAGTAATACATTAGTCTTTTCTATGATTTTATGGGCTACAGAATAATGAGTTTACTTCAGTTAAACTTTGTAGAGCTTTTAAAAGACAAAATGCTTTTTCCCCCAAAGGGAATTACAAATAATAAAAAACTCTAAGCTGAACATTTTTATTCTCTGAGAAAGTCATCAAAACAAAATGAAAATATTGGCATTTCAGACAAGTTTGCATTTTATCAAGCATGACTTTTACCAGGGAGTTTTGCAGTTGTTCTGAGAGATGCCTGAATATGAAACATATTTGCTAGAAGGTGTGTGACCCTGTTTTTGTTTTTGAACTTTTCAAAGACAGAAAAAGCCTTCTGTTATTGTTTTTCTGTATGTACTGTAGTTATTTATTTTGTATATCCCTACACAATTTTCAATGAAAACTCAAGAAAACAAAAATGCCACACTAGATATCTGTTTTCACTGTTGATTTTCTTGTTTGTTTAAACAAATGCTTTCTATATCCTGCCTCAAACAAAGGTTATGATTACACAGGAAACAGTCGACAATTAGATGTATACATTTTAAAAAATTGTATTTATTTATTTTTCTATTAGTATATGTTTATGGACAATTATTTATATCATGAAAAAGAGGATGAGTTCAGTAGAATTCACTGTAAGAAAACATTTCATGTAGACTTGCGTTGGCTTGGTCTGTTATTCAGAAAGAGTTGAAGAATAAATCTCATCCTTTCTTTCAGGCTTTATCCGCATGTCTGGTGACAGATCTCCATCAGCCACCTTCTATACTTGGTGATAGGTCTGTCTGATCCTCCTAGCCTTTTGAAAGTACTAACCCTCTTACTGTAATTGATGAAGTTTAGTATTACAACAAGAAAGTGATTTCATTCTTAGAGCCTTTAGCATGTGCACTGGATTGTGAATTTAGGGAAACACGGAGAGCTGACTGGGACTGTAATGATGTTTGGTATGTTGGTGGATCACCTTGCCATGAGTCTTTGTAGTGAGGCTAAGATTCCAAAGAAGATGAGTTTTTTTGTTTAGGTTCTGAATAATCAGAATTGCAGTTTACCATATACTATGTCAAGACAATGAGATGGTATTGAAGAAGGTAGATAAAAAACTCTGTTTGATGAAAGTTAAATGTCAGGTGAGTATATATTTGATCCGACTGCTCTGTTTGCAAAAAGAACGTAGACAATAAAACTGTTAGAGACCCGTAGTCTCATCCAGAAACTATTTGCTAAGGCTCTAGTAGGAGAAAATTTTTCTCAGCAAAACTTACCAACTCTAATTTGAGTCAAAATTTAGGGTGGAATACTTTCATCATAAGCTCACCCCCTCAATTAAATCATGCTTTTTTACATTTTTCCTTCAAGGAGATTATTTTTCATAAAGAAGGTAACATTTAAAAAAAACTTGTCTTATGCAGAGCATTTTAATATATTATCTAAAATTCAAGTCACTCTC